>KI919330.1:0-22481 GCA_000473525.2 Anopheles melas | reverse complement strand
ACAGCACTGGCACAGTCCCACAAGCTGGTATGCTGGTTCTTTGAGCCACTGATTGGCCACTCATTTTTAACTTTCTTACCCCAACCCCCCCCCCCCCCCCCCTCCCGCTTTACTATCATCTGCTGAATGCGCGCAAAAGTGCAAAACCACTACGCCGCAAGTCAAACACGTATGCGCAATAATTATAGCATTAAGTAAGTGGCAAGTAAGTCTCCATTCGACATTGCAAGCGGATGGAGATGCGGCAAGATTGTAAGAGAAGTTCGTTTAGTTTGATGTACACTAACTCACGCACGCCAACAAATGATGATATAATACTCAAATACGCGACCGCGCTCTTTTTACGTACGATTCTGACCCATATAGTGGCCCGCAAACCGCCCCCTGGCGGTGTGAAACGGGAAAGTAGTAGGAGGAAGTTGTTTAAAATGGTTCCACGTCGTGATGATGTGCCTACCGGCATTGTCTTTTTCAACGGGCAACTAGTTGCAAGCTAGTGAGCTAGAGAGCATCATATAGGAAGCACCACTGCAATGGCTATAAACAACGGCAATCCAGCACTTATTGTACATTGTCTATTAGTGGAAACGTACACGGGCGAGCGATAAACTTAGAGATGAATCCTTAAACCGGAGTAGATGGAGACACCGCAGCACGCGTCCGATGGGCGGTACGGTATCACCTTTCGCTCGACAACCTAACCTTTAGTTATAGGAAGTGATTAGCGTAATATTGATAGATTGATACTATATGCAGCAGCAGTAAAGTGGTGACCCACGAGAGCGAAGCGAATGAGGGAATGATCGTCCTCGTGCACTTTGAAGCAAAACATTAAACACGATCACACCGCACCGATGTGTGGGATTGAATGGGCCTGATCCCCGTCCCCGTTGGGCTGAGCGGAACCTAATATAGAACGTAGCAAGGTGTATTCATACGCGCATATCTTTACCGCTCTCGTACTGGAACTGGAAGAGAAGTCTAATCCCTTTTTTAATCCGATAAGCGAACACACGTTAGAAATGAACACATACACGCAAAAAATACACCTGGTGAAAGGGCTCGATTAAGCAAAAAAAAAAAAACACGTTCGATAGAAGCGACAGAACAGGAAGGTAGCGCCATTCCCCAGCACACTCTCGAAGGCAATCGGTGCCCACTAAGAGGACTACTTATGGGGAACGCGCGTTGCTAGTAGTAGTAGCAGCAGTAGATGTAACAACGATGATTGTATTCGAAGATATTTTAAAAACCCAAACCCCATAATTGTCATCATGGGACAAGCGAAATAGTGGACCGGAAGCCGTGACTCCGATGCTTAGACAGCTCACTGCTTATTATCACGCTACGTGTAGTAATCTTTAGGGCAGCATCCGAGGGGTTTGATCGAACTACACGAGCACGCGAAAGGAAAGCCGTTTTGGAAAGGAGGTCCATAAGCATGAGCTAAGCAAATATTAGTTATTTTTCCTATTCCATCTTTTGCTCCTTCTCTTGTCCTGTCTAAATATTCTGGATTTTTGAAATAAAATACTATTCTTATAATCGATAGAGTTTGTGTTGTGTTTTTTGTTGTGTATGTAACTAAAAGTAATCTATATCACCGTTTCTTTACCTACTTACGTTCTATCAGTGAATCGGAGGGGTTCAACTATATGATCGATCTGCTCCTCTCCTGTTTAACTGTGCGACATAGAGCCTATTGGAATACTAAACCTCACGAGAGAGAGGACTTCTTACTGATTTTCATCCTTGATGCCACAACATGTCATTTTAACAGGAATGAATCTGTTTTAGTGCTCTACCATATTTATATTCAAAAAAATCGGATATATCAACGTGTAAGTGTATTTCAATTTCAACGAAAAATGGCTCTGATTCCTTTTTAATTATTTGTTGTAAGATAACAATCGAATATCCCAACGTTCCATAAACTATGTAAAATTTGAATTTTCGAGCAGCCACTGCTCGAACCGAATCCAACATGGCGTTTACACTCTGCTGCCCATTGCAGTACCTGGAAATGTGACCTTTACAACGGGCTTGTCAATAAACAAAACTGTTGTCGGCTTCCCGCGGTTGGTAATGAATACGGAAAAACTCTAAGGCAGCATTTTGGTGCGAAATCCACACAAGAACCGTTCAAAATGAGCTATAGCATGTTGGACATTGCTGTTTCAAAGAAGAAGGCGAGAAACAATCTTGTAATCTCCGAGAGCTCCAACAGCGACGATAGTAATGAACCATCAACATCCAGCATCCCACCGGCGGGACCAACATTTACGTACAAAGGCAAGAAGTACACACAGCTACACCCGCAATTGAAAGTGAAACCAATCCTTCGCGATGTCGAACGCATTCCGGAGTACAGGCTGGTAGAGAGAAACGAGCCAGACGGTTGGACTCTCTCCATTAGCCTGCGAATGCGACGCCGGGATGAGCCCACCGATGATGGCTGCATCCGGCACAGGCAGCGCATGGTTGAGCTTTTGTTCGAAGAAATCGACCGGCAATCGTTCATCGAGGAGGAGCTGGCGCAGAAACTTCCAACCTCAACCGACGAAGACAGCAACGAACCGCTCTCCATACAAGAGTTTTACAATCAATTACGATTGCGCCACCGAACGCAATCGGGTAATAAAAGCTCGAAGGAATTGGTAATTCCACTGTTGCGCCCCGAATTGCGCTTGTACCAAGAGCAAGCGATCCGTTGGTTGCTAAAGCGGGAAACCGTCGCCGATCGATTGCCCGGCCAGTACGTTCTGCTTCGTTGCCGTGCCCAGCCAGAGGTGAGCTTCTACATGGATTTGTACGACTGTACGATAAGCGATAAGAAACCGAACCCAAAAATACCCGCCGGTGGTATACTGGCCGATGAGATGGGTATGGGCAAAACGGTCGAAATCCTTGGCCTAATGCTGCTGAACCCGAAGAAACAAGACTCGCCCAAGGAGCCCCAGGAGCCCGAGGAGCCCAAGGAAGTTAAACTTAAGGCGTCGAAAAATGAAGGTGAACTGAGGTGCTTGTGTGCTAGCACACTGACCAAGAAGACGATCGCCTGCCGTAAGTGTGGCCGGCTGCAGCATCGCAAGTGTGTTTTGAACCATTTTACCCAGCCAAAAGAGCAGTACATTTGTCCCGAGTGTTGGCGTACGCAACCGATGGTCAAATCCGGTGCTACCATCATCGTATCGCCCGCCTCGATCAAGCACCAGTGGGAAAGCGAAATCCGCAAGCACGTGACCGATCCGAACTTTCGCGTGTTCATCTACAACGGCATCGCGGACAAATGGATCAGCCCGCAGGATCTCGCTGCGTACGACGTCGTGCTGACGGACTACACCGTGCTCAGTGTGGAAATCTACCGCGTGCCGGAGTACGCTCGTAGCTCCCGACACGAGCAGCGCTTCCTCAAACCGTCCACCCCGCTCACAATGATCCACTGGTGGCGCGTCGTCCTGGACGAAGCGCAAATGGTCGAGAGCGTGAACAATAACGCAGCCAAGATGGTCAAAGCACTACCGACCAAGCATCGCTGGGCCGTAACCGGTACGCCGATCGAAAAGACGATCAACAATCTGCACGGGCTGGTCAGCTTCCTGGACTACGAGCCGTACTCTTACTCGCGCACGTGGAAGGCTTACGCGGAACGCTTCCAGCAGGGAAATGCCGAACCGCTGCTCACGATGATGGCGCGCGTCATGTGGCGCACGTGCAAGCATTCCGTCTTCGATCAGCTGGACATTCCGCCGCAAACCGAGCGCATCCACCACATCCAGATGTCGGATCTGCAGAACTACTTCTACCGCTGTGAGCATCTCTCCTGTGCGCAGGCATTCAACGAGAAGGCGCGCCGTATCGGAGCCAACGAGCGGATGGCACAGATGAACATCGCCACGCTGAATCAGCTGCTGGAACCGCTGCGCAAGCTGCGGCAGGATTGCACCATCCCGTCCGTGTTGGGCGTGGGTCAGTCGGCACTACAAGGGAAGAAGCTGCTGACGCCGGCCGAACTGCACGAGCATCTAATCGCCTGCAACATTAACGAGTGTAAGGGCAAGCTGCGATCGGTCGTGTCGTCGCTGAACGGTATGGCGGCGGTCGAGATCCTGCAGGAGCACTACGATCAAGCATTCCGGCTCTACCAGGCGAGTCTGCGGTGCGCCGACGACTATCAGGGTGCGATCAGTGTGGATTCGCTGCTTCAGATCCATGCGCTACACAATCTGCTCGATCTGGTACGCACTTTTGAGGAGAAACTAAGTCCCAGCTCGCAGCTTACGGTGGAACAGATCGCTGCGTATGAAGAGCGACGCTCCAAGCTGGAAGGACGCTACATTGAGCAGTACGCCAACAAGGTGCGTTCGATCGAGGCTACACTCCATCCGGCGACGGAAAAGGTGGACGAATTGATCAACGGCAATGATAGCTCCCAGCAGTTACAGCTCGAGGGAGAATGGTGGCGCGATCTGTTCGCCCTGTTCGATGAAAGTCCACAGCGCCACTCGGCCATCCAAACGCGCGTACTGCTCGACCAAAGCTTGATCGGCAACACGGGCGTCAATTCGTGGCGAACGCTTGACCTATGGCTTGTGAACTGGTTGGACGGTCTGCTCGAACGGCGCAGTTCCCTTGTGAAAGGCTTCCAATCGTTGGGCTTCTTTGTGGAGTATTTGCAACCGAACAGGACCGACTGGTCGCAGGAGGCACTTGCCCGAATCGATGAGCTGGTACGGACGGCTTTCGCGTGCCATCTCGATCCGGCCCTGTTCGAAGAGGATGAGTTCGGGGTACGCAAGAAGGAGCGCCAAGAAGCGAGGGGATTACCGGGTCCACCCGTTTGCTTACTGTGCAAGGTAAAGGACAAGCTGAATGAGCTGGAATCGGCACTGTTCCAGATTCGAAAGACACAAGTCGCTACCGGCGGATTGTGGCAGGTTTCGCGACAAGAATCAGTACTTAAACGTAAGTTGTTTGTGTGCGTGTGTTAGAAATGGTTTCTATTTCCCCCCTTAAAATACATTGCTTTACCATTCCCCCCCCCATTGCAGTGATACATGCGTATGCAAAGCGACTAGAAAAGGACAGTACCGTATGGAGCAGGATGGTGTCGCAGGACACGATCGTCGAAAGTGATCGGTTCATTGCGTTTCTCGAGCGCGCTAAGGTCGTGTTTAAGGAGTACTCACAGTATTGGGTAGAGATTAACTATACCGTCGCTGCGTACGACGAGCTGACCATGTGCAAGTCCCGACTGCAGCTGCTCACACTAGCCGAAAGGCGCGAGATAGAGAAGAAGAAGAAAAAACCGTCCCCATTACAAGTACTGGAATGCGAACTGGCCGATACGCTGGCCGAGCTGCAGCTCACCAAAACGGAGGCAGAGCGTGATTTCGTACGGCTTAAGGGTACGCGCAAGTATCTCGAACATCTTGGCTCGCGGAAGGAGCTCGAACCTTGTCCCATCTGTCACAGCATCCCGGAGGGCAGGTATGCCGTGCTGCAGTGCGGCCATCATCTGTGTAGCATCTGTTTGATGCGCATTTTCCAGCTAGCTCGAGCGCACGGCAACATGACCACGTGTGGTATCTGCCGGCATGAGCAACACGTGAAAGAGTAAGGCTATTTTGAACCATGTTCCAGTACGATTGTTGGTCTAAAATTCCCTCCTTTTCACCGCAACAGCATCCAGTACGTACAGCCAATCGATCCAGTGCACAAGATCCGGGGCAACTTTTCCAACAAAGTGTCCAAAATCGTGCAAACGGCGCTGGAGCTGGTAGCGGAGGATCCGTCCGTTAAGATCGTCATCTTCTCCCACTGGGAACCGATACTGACCGAGGTGGGTGTGGCGCTCGCCGCGAACGGTATCACGTTGCGCGAAAAGTCGGCCAAATTCTTTCAGTGTGTGGCAGATTTTAAGGATCCGGCGAAGGGAATTACCTGCCTGCTGCTGCCACTGCGCTTTGGTTCGAAGGGATTGAATCTAACCGAGGCGACGCACGTGTTTCTGGTCGAGCCGATACTGAACCCCGGGGAGGAGATGCAAGCAATCGGGCGCGTGCATCGTATCGGCCAGACGCGGCCCACGTTTGTGCATCGGTTCATTATGCTGAACACGATCGAGACGACGATCCACGAGACGATTCAGGGCGATCGGAGTGGACGATGGTGGTCGAAGGATGTTACCGTTGAGCAGCTGGCGCAGCTATTCCGGCTGGACCAAGGCGACGGCAGTGAGCTGCCAGCACTCTAACGTACGATGAGCTCGTACACACAAAATTAACAAAAAAAAAAACATACAATTGCGGTACGTTGAAACGTATTTTTATTTCATATTCGAATTAAGAATTAACAAACTCCACACAGTGTGTGTGTGTGTAACCGAAACATTAAAAGGATTAATGGAAACGAAATATAGGCAAACGCTTCGTCCCCTTACATAAACATATCGTCGTACCCGGGCGGGGGAAGATGGTCCGGATTCGGGTTGGGGCGTTGCACACGGGGAGGAAACGGGCCCATCGGATCGATGCGCGCTCCGGGCAGAAATGGATCCGCTCTGCCGGGCCTGTGAAATAGCAATTACTCGTCGGTAATTAATCGGTTCTATGAAGTTCCCTTTTCCCGCACTTACCTCATGTTCATTGGGTCCATTAGCATACCGCCGCCGCCACCGCCACCAACAAATCCTCCCAGCGGGTTGAGATCATCCCGACCTACACCACCACCACCGAATGGCAGCAGGAGTCCGCTGGGACGCAGCACCTCAATACGCCTGGGACCGCCCGCTGGCACAGCATTTACTTGGGCAGGACTAGGCGACGAAGAAATTAGCGTCTGCGTGCTGGAGCTTTTCGATCCGCCATCGCACAGCGGTTTAATCAGCTCCGTCTGCAGCCGGGTGATCTGATCATCGATGCTGACCACCATGTTCGTCAAGCTGCTGTCGTTGAACGAGGTGATCGTTTTGTCCAGATTGAAGGCCGCATTCGACACCTGCAGTGACTGCGCTTGCAGCAGATTAACAATCATCGTATCGTTCGAGAGTGTTCCATGCAGGATGTACAGCTCGTTGTTCATTATGTAGCGCAGCGCGTACGATTTGTTGTTACCGTTCCATCCTTCCGGCAGCAACTCGCTCTGATCGACGGCATTGTTGAGCGTTTTCTGTGGATGAGATTGAAACGTCACAACGTCGCTGGAATGATCTCGCCAGCCGCCATTACACGGAAGGTGTACGCACATCGTCCCCAACGCCAACGTTACGGAATCCGTTACGAACTAGGAACCAGTGCACGAACAGCATCATCGCGTCGGCCTTATCCGCCAAGTTGGCGCTCTCCAGCTTCCACAGCATCTCCAGCCCGAACAGATCCGATTGCGGCATGGTGGTTTTTGGTGCAATTTCACAATAATTTCAAATCAATTCCTCTTTTCCGCGTCCCAGAACAGCCGACGAAGAGGAGTGCGAATTCTCCGAACAATCTGTGTGTACAATGACAAGAGAAAGAGCTGCTTTGTTTATATGCCGTTGGTGAGCTGTCAAACGAGGCGTTCCCGGTAGGCAATTCCCGGTAAGCAATTGATAGCTAAATTGCGGTCACAAGGGGTGGAGAAATGGAAGATATGATTGGGTGTGGGAGGGGGAGGAGGGTTCGGATGAACCGGACCTTCCGTTCTTCCGTGGATTGTCTACATTCGTTTAATCCATGTGTTTTATTCATTCGGGTTCTTCATCAACACAGCTTATTTTCAAATTGACCGTTACTTTATTGAAAAATTTAATATTCCAAAAATATACTATTTTCCATACAAAACTAATTCAGTGCACGAAAACGGTTATCACGGATATTTGCAGCATTCACCTGTAATTAAATTAAGACAAAAAAAACATAAAAAAGTAAAGAAAATTATTTGCATTTCATATAAATTAAGCTTTGAGAATGCAATACATTACCATTATCAACATGTTTGTTTTATTCAACATGTTCAAACAACACGTTGTTGCCGCCTAGACAAACATGCCTCCAGTTGGCCTCCGAGAGCATGATGGTGAACGTGTAGAAGTTACGTCATCATCGAGGGCTATGCTAGTCTTTTTCGTTATGGCAGCATTCCGTTGTCCTTCCTGACAAAGTGCAACCAACCGTACACGGTACGCATGTCCTCGAAGACATCCAATTCATTCAAAACGCAGAAAAGTACCGAAAAGAGTAGATCATGAACTAGCTTCTACTTCCCGTGCTAAGTTCCTACACCCTGATACCAGAACTCTCCTCCATCAATCTGCGTTATCGTTGTTTTTATCACTGCATCTTCCAGTGGCTTCAGGAAAGAGCGCGCATCGTTCGGCAACGACTCAAACTACGGCATTTTTTAAGGTGACGCAACAGTCGATTAATCGCCTTGTGGATTTGCCCTTTTTCAGGGGCCCAAATTCGCAGACTATTCGCCAACGAGTCATCAAACAGTTGTTCTTCCTCCTCCATCATACTATCATCGGATGAGTTGTTCTCATCGCTGTGGCCGTATTCTGCCGGTCGTTCTTCCTCTTCGCTGCAGTCTTCGAAATCTTCCAAAACCGGTACACAGGTGTCTGCAAGTAACGAACATAAATTAGCACAAAACCACTAAACATATAACGGCTGCCACATACTGTTATATACTTAGTTGCCAGACTACGATGTGTTCAGATTAATAGCTTTATTCCAACTGACTATTCTATAAGGTTATACATGTATACTATGATCGTACAATAACTATTCTATATGGTTGTACATGTGTACTGTGATATCCAACACATACCCATCGGTTCGGAGTGCTCCGTAGCTGCCGGGAGGATTAATTGTGGTAACGCAACGTCACTGGCACCACTTCCTGCAATGGTAAAAATCATCAAGCATATTAAAACGTTGCTTTTGATCATGTTTTTTTAAGCTTACCCGATGCCACTGGCTCAGCTACCATTTGAGCGGCGCGTTCTTCCTCCAACTCCTCACTGTATTTCAACAAAAGGCGTTTGCTTGCGCTGAACACCTTTGCGGACTTTCTGTCGCAGCTTGAAGCCATCGTTTCTGCACGAAATATAGTATTATCACTGTTTTTAAATTTCTACTGGCGTTATCGGCGTGCGTTGGACTGTTCGCAAAATTTAAAGCACAGCGTTTTCACGCACACCCGCACACTTCCATTGATGACATGGCAAAATATAACTCACACAAGCAAGTTTTTGTGGGAAACGATTCCGGCTAGCTCCGCATTTTTCCGGAATTGATTCCGGATAGTAGGTCCGGAATCGAAATTGATTCCGGAATTGGTTCCGGAATTGATTCCGAACATGGAATCGGAATCGGGTAGGTCCGATTCCGAGCTCCCACCACTAGTTGTTTGATCAGAGGAAACCAGGAAGGGGGGCTCAATTCGTAACGACCACTGTAGCCGAGTAAAGGACGGGTAGAGAAAATGAGCGAGATGCAGCAATATTTGAACGTCAAAAACAGTGTGGCCAGATTTTTTTTGCAGTTTTCAGTAGGAACGTCAATATTTTATCGGTAGTATTCGGTAGGAGTTTCAATTCGTATCGGTAGTTTTGGTATATTTGAAGTGTTAAGCGGAGGGGGGAGGGAGTGCTAATCTGCACGAGAAAATACATCCTTTTTTATTCAAACAAGATGCATCAGATTGGGTCCATAGCGGTCACACGAATGAGGCCTTTCTGAAGTGTTGATCTTGAAATACAGATAAATCGGTATTCTGGTCACTCTGCCTGCGTGGCTGTTTATATTTCACACAACTGTTATCAAATATCGAATACGCCGTACCTTCGCCCTCCTGATGCACCTCGTAGGATTTCGTGGTTGTTTAGATTTCCCGTACGTGTTCTATGTTTGCTGAACGAACGAATCAGTGCATTTTCCGCTCCGTCCGCATTTAGTCTGCCCGTTTTGGTGTGGTGAAACGCAACCGCTTCAAAAACACCATACCCCGCATCGAGATGGAACCGGCTCCATTGTCCCTCGAAGCCAAACGGTTGCTGGTGCTGAAAACGATCATTCACGACCCGGCAGCGACCGATCTGCGGCTGTCGCTGTTCGTTTCCGCGGCCAAATCGTTCCGGTACGATTCCTGCCTACAGCCCTTTCCGCCGGATTTCATCACAAACAATGAAAAAAACATCGACCAGTTGGTAAGTCTCGGCCAAAAAAAATCATCACAGTTGGCGGCGTACAATGTGTAGCTGTGTGTGTGTGTGTGTGTTTGTGTGCGTATTCACGACCTATCCACAGTACACTACACGTAATTCCAACGTTATCTTATACCAAACTCTTTCCCTTTCACCACTCCGCAAACACCACGTCAGTGTCGGGTACTGGAGACGATTCCACCGGTTGCCGATCTTCCGGCAGGGCTTGCCGCGCTCGACGAGCAGACGGTGGGACTGTTGCACTGGATCCTCTGTCGACAGGCACGGCCGGCGCTGCGAACCGTCCCGAAAGCCCAGCACGATGAGGTGCTCGCCAAATGTCCGTGCTACGCCAAATACGCTCAACCGAGCCACATCTTCGAGGTGGTGTACCGTGAAACCAACTCGAGCGAACGGGCGTTCCAGGACCATGCGACCGAGTTCCGCACACGGCACGCATTTCACGGCAGTCGGCTGTTTAACTTCCACTCCATCCTGCACTACGGGCTGCAGCAGCACCTGAACAAGGTGTCGTTGTTCGGGGAGGGTATCTATCTGTCGGCGGAACTGCAAGTGAGCCAGATGTTCTCGCCGAACGGGTCGGGCTGGTCGAGGTCGACGCTCGGCACACATCTCGCCTGCATTGCGCTGTGCGAGTACGTGGACAATCCAAATTACGTAAAGAGTCAAGGTATGGTTTGAGTTGGTTGATGTTGTTTTATGCAATTATTAACGTGTTTTGCCTTTTTCTTTTAGAAGAAACGCAACAGTTGCCGGGAACGGGTGAAGGAACGACACCGCACGCCACGCCCTCCTCCGATGGACCATCCGCAATCATGAGCACATCGTTCACCGGCAATGGAAGCTTCCCGGAGCGTTACATTTTAGTGAAAAACAACGAACTGGTTCAGGTGCGCTATCTGCTTCTGTACGGAACCACCAAAGAAACCAACAACAACAACACTGCCACATCCGCCGGACCGCACGGATCGACCGTCGATCCACTGTACGCCCTACCGGTCAGACCACCGTCGTACCAGATGCGTCACCCACCGAGCCGCTTCATCCAGTGGATTGCCAACAATAAGGGGTTCGTGCTGATCGGCGGGTACGTGGGGCTGCTCCTGATCGTTGGCTTCATCAACAGCCGCAATGCGCACTTCGTGAAGGAGATGCTCCTGCAGAAGCTCAACCATGTCTACAATGCGGTGCTTGGGTATCGCGGGAAGGACTAGTACAACAGCATGTGCACTAAACCCAACCAGCACAGTTTGTTGCCCAGTGTGTGTGTGTGTGTGTGTATGTTGCCTTTCTACAAGAAGTGCCCTGCAAATGCGCTGCCACGGCCAACGACCACCGCCAAAAATGGGTAATATTGTGTGCTGTGGCGTGGCGTGTTCGATGGCACGTGGCGTTCGGGGGCCGTCTTGTTTCCTATCTGTGTTAGTTTCCTTACTTTCTTATCCAGCGGGCGGGTGTATTTCACGTAGAGTGTGTGAATTTAAAGTAAATTAAAAAAAATAGGTGATAAAAAGCGTATAGATTTCCATCTATGTAAAGGCGGGGGAGACTTTTTGTGAGACGATTGGGGGTTTTTTGGGAGAAAAGCTAGTTTTTAAAAATGCGAATAAAAAGCTCTACATACTACGAGTAATCTAGATTAGTTTGTAGTCTGCGTATCGAGCAAAGAGATAATTGTAATAATTTTAATGCATTTTTATGAAGAAAAAATCACATCAACATCAGTGTTGGAAAGGAAAAGCTCTTTCCATCGTCCTTTGTGTGATGAGTTCTCACCTGGAGAAAAATTGCGATTTAATAATGAATTTATTTCGCATATCAATACTAAAAAACAGTAAGATTAAATTTACCTCATTTTCTATTTTTTTCACTTGAACAAACATTCTCCGTCGCTTTATTTATCTGATACCATTTTCCGCCGCGCACCTGAAAAAGCTTCAGCCGAGCTTTTTCCTTCTCGCGCAAATCTCGAACGCTTCGCAGCCACTGCGTGGAAACAACCCAACCAACAATTGCCGAAGGCGCCCCTTATGAAAAAAAAAACATTTCCTATAAGATTTGCTTTAATTTTTACACTAGCAGCACCTAAAGAAAAAACTTTCAGCACGGCACAAACCGACCTTCACGCCCACATTCATATGCATTGCGTCTGGAAATGGCGTCACGGACTGGGTCTGCGCATGTTTAGCCGTATCCTTGACGCCCCTGAAGTGCGCTTCGTTCTACGAAAGAGCTGTGTTGAAATCTGTTGATGAAAATTAACCAATAATTAATAAAATAGCAAAAAGCCTAAACTAAAAAAAGGAAAAAGCTTCTAACTAACTAAAAATAGCAAAAAGCTGGTGGCTCCATCTGTTGGTGGGATATCTAACCAGTGGAGCGCTTTCCTCGCTTTGAGAGCATTCTCCTTCCCTCTGTACTGTTATATGGTTTCGCATTGAAATTATGCATCGCAAGAACTATAACGGCGATACGATTGTTTAAATACTAAAGCCCAATGTGAACCATTTATACAGAATCAAGTGAGATTTGATTAATGGTCGATGGTGTTGATACGTGGGTATCGACCATTCATAAGGATTTTTGCTCGGAAAGTTAAAAGGCCAAATAGGCCATGATGAAATAAAGATTGTCGAAACACATTGCAAGAAAAGGACAACAATAGATGAGTAGTAATACGCCATCTATTGAGCAAACTAGTGAAAAGCTATAGAGTTTTCATTTGTTTCTATGGATTTTTGATTTTCCAGTCGTTTAAGCTTAATCTGTTGCGCATGGACAGACTATATGAGCTCCAAAATCTAGTGAGAATAGACATGCTCTCTCGCTTTGGCACACAGAAAAGTTTTCCAATAGCTTCCGTTTTGCTGCTTGGGGACGCTTGAGAATGTGTCAAACTTCGCAGAACGAAAAGCTGCGAAAGCTAACCTGTTCCGCGAGGCCTGGCGGAGAGCTTCTTTTGTATGTTGTCTTTCGCCGAACGGAACGGTCGTGTGGGCTAGCGCGACAGGCTGTGCTGGTTTCGTTTGTGTGGCGCTGCGGTTTCTTCTACTAACACTGGCTCTGGCTTTCACCAAAGAAGGCGTTGAGCGAGGTTGGTTGTGTTGATATTGCGAAAGTACAGGCAGGCAGCCGCAGCAGTAGTGTGCAAAAGGTGCTCCGAAGGATAGTGTGGGAAAACCCAACCTTCCACACTGCTGGGAGAAGCATTCCGCGTGAATTAGTTACCTGCTGGTGCTGGTGTGTATTGTGAAATTTAACACACATATTTATCGTGTAGCAAAGCACATTGAAAGAAGAATTTGTTCTGAGCGAAAGAGCGTGACTGTGAAGGAACAACAGTTTGTGGAGTTAATTGTGTTTGAGCATCAAAGCGTAAATTGCAACAATATGTGTGGTGATTGTTTACTTCGTCAAGCGAACCTCTCCGAAGCTGTGGCAGAAGGAAGCTGCAGAGCCTCGGAGTGTGTGGAATCCACATCCATAGTACTAGACAAATCTTGAGCTTTACCTGTCTGTACCATGCAAAGCAAAGGCGCATTTTTCCATTAAAATCGTTTCCCTTCTTTTGGGCGAAGTATCGTTTGAAAGTATCATGTTTAGCTTAGCTTTATTTTTAGCCTTCCGATGAGCCCACAGATGGAAGATTAAATAACAAGAGCGAAAAAGATAGATAGGCTGTTTGAACTGGGGGAGTGCTTCCTTCTCATTTGCACACACGCACAGAGACGGTAAAGGTGACGAAGAGAAAGTACCGTTCAACAGTTCAACGCCGTATTATTTTTTGGTACGGTTTTGATTACCTTTCCATAACAATTTCCAACTAGAATCCTATTGGGGGGGGGGAAATGCCATTGACGCGTTCAACCTGTTAGCGAATTCTTTGGGATAGCTCCGTCTCACTCGCTCTCTCTCACTCGCTCTCGCTCTTCAAGGTTATCAGCAGCGAGTGTGACCCAGCTACAAAGCTTCAGTGTGTGTGAGAAAGCTTCTTCGCGCGCTTGTGGTGTGCATCGCTAGTGTAAAGCAATCTCACCCTTTCCAACGCGCCCAAAATACAAAAGTGACCAAACACGTGCAATCAGTGTGCGTAAAACTATTATCTCCCTTCTCATCATTCCGTTCCCACTCTTCTCTCCGTAGGTTGCCTACACGTTAGGCAGTGTGTGAGTGTCTATGTGTATGTGTATGTGTGGCGACAGTGCTAAACAGTGAAACAATGCATCATCCACGAGTGTCGTCACGGTTCAGTCGCTTCCATATGGCAGCATCATCCTCCGACAGTAGCGAAATCATCCACACCTCGACTAGCAGTTCCCAAAGTAGGCGCAACAGCAGCAGCAGCAGCGACAGTAACAGTAAAAGCAGTTGCCAAAAGAGCAATCGTCCGCTGCCGACGAAGATGATGACGCTGTGGTGGTCGGTGATGGTCTGGGTCGCCCTGGCAGTTGCGGTCTGCGGGCTTCCCGAGGGTGGCGGAAACTATCCGGTCGGCAAGTTCCCGTTCCTGATGCCGAAGGTCGTCCCGTACAAGGTAGGACAATGTTGCAAATGTGAACCATCTCTGCTGAAAGTATACCGTTTCTTTAGAATGTTTTAGAGCATCAAAGGCAACCATGGAAAACGCACACGGGCTGCCCCAAAGGGGACGTGTGGAGAAGATTGTTCCGGAAGGTCGAAGCAACCGTACCATATGGTAGCGAATTGTTCGTCAAGTTTTGTGGCCGACGGGAAGAGAAGGCATGATAAGATGCGGCCTACGCGCAATTTCACACACGCACACAATGTGTTCAGGGTCACGTGAGGGTGAGGGATGGGTTTTTGATAATGCTCCTTCAGTGATGTTGTAGTTACTTGAATCGTTAAGAAGATTCTTTAAAATTAAAAATTAGAAACAAAGGGTGCAGTTTTGTTGCTTCACTCCCCTTTAGTAATTCCCCTTTGATAATGAAAAATCATCCATAGACTCATAACGCGCACTTGAAAGTTCGTTATCAGAATCTGAGGAACCGTTTCTTCACAACAGAGCCAGAGGGGGAGAAAACTGTGCATACAAAACCAACCACACAGCCCAAACAACAAGCAGCTGTTTGGGGGTATGGGTGCGTTGGGGCCCAAAACCACTTGTGCGCGTTGTTTCGTGCTCAACTGTGTTGTGTGTACGTGGCACAGTGCGTTAGTTGTTGCGCCTAATCTAGAACATTGATCGATCGCCCTTCACTTTGGGAGCGTGCAGTAGGGGTGTGGGCAATAGGACACACAACTTGCATTGAGTAAAAGTGTAAGACGCTAGATCACCTTCAGTGTGGACATTGGGCGTTTGTGTGCGTTTTTGTATGTTTCATTAAAGCGTAGAGGCTCTGGAAATTTCGATTACTCGATAGACACTTTAAAGCTTTAAAAAAAAACCTTCCCTAAACACCGGTACTTGTTTCTACTACCTGCCTGTTAACGTGTCACTCTCAGCGAAACGGAAACGGCACAAAATCAGAACCTTGTTGTTCTGGTCGGTCAGTCCAGTCCCACTCCAATCCAAAGGGCCCGGTGTAACAACGAGCCGGTCAAACCGGTCCTGTTTGCACAGATGATTATCGTTTCCGACATTCTATCGCTGTGGCAGGCGGGAGGAGACGGAGCATCTGCCACGCTTAACTGTGTGCTCTTCCGGTAGATGGGTTGGAAAAGGTAAAGTAAGGGGAAATTCTTCTCCACAAACACCAACCATCGATGGTGGTATTGGACATCGGTTAGCAAATGGGTTGGGGTGTTTGTTGGAGCCCTTTCCCAGAATTAGGAGCAGCATCTTGGTGAATGGTGTCCGCGTCGAAGGCGCACGATCTCGGTACTGGAGCTCTAGGAATGGTTGTCCAATTAGTAACAAAGTGTTACATTTCGCTCTAGCAAATTGGAACAGTTCAAACGTGTCCGTTACTTTCATCTACAGGCCACACTGAGGCCAGAACGTACAGAAATCGAATGTAAATAGTTTGCAATTGGAATGATATTATTGTTGTCTGGGTTAAAATTTAATTAAGCAGTACATTTGCCCATCATCAATTCTTGCTTACGATGCACGTATTTTACTGCTCTTCTGACCCACACCAGAAAGGTGGAGAACCTCCTTCAATTAGGAATACATATGTGTTCATTTGCTACATATCAGCCTCAATCAGCTATTTGTTTGTATAATTGAATTGGCGGGGGTGAACAGCGACCGAGGGAGGAGGTAGACATTATCTTCATTTGTTTCGATTTTGATCAATAGAATAAACATTAGCATTATTGGACACGGGCAGGGATCGATCATGAACAGCGACGATATTCGTGATAGGGGAAAGGGTTGTGTCGACGGACTGTGTGAGACTGTTTTGTTCTTCGTGTTTGTGTTCGTGGTATGGTCGCATGCACGTGACGTAAGTGCATTTCTTTGATGAAAGGGTAACTTTGTAAGACATTATCTGAATACTAGCTTCTCAAAGTAGCAGCAGTCTTTCTCTCCAAACTTCTTCACATAGCAAAGAGAGCACAGAATACACTTCCCACAAAAAGTTAAATCAAACGAAGAAACCTGCTCCCGTGGCACGAGGAAGTGGCTCAAACTTTTCACCATCGTTTCGTCGTGCGCTTGTTAACGTGACGTAGAACCAGGGGCAAACAACAGATTGCTGTCAGATGCAACCCAGTTCCAGTTTTCCTTCACTTTGGGCCGGCACCAAAGTTACCACTTTGTTGCTCTTCGTGTTTCCCGTTCCCGTTCGTTAGAGCGAAGTAATTAGAGTCGAATTAGCGAAAGTAATTAGAGCGAAGTAATTAGAGTCGGGGGGTTGGGGGCGGCACGATCGATTCCAGTCGATCCAGCGTTTGTTTTGGCTCTTTTCAATCAAGCTAATAGTCAATCGCCTTTACTCTCCTCAATGCCACTCACTCATCGACAGAGTGTCTCAGTTGGACAGTGAAAAGGGTGTTTGGATAATTGTTGTTGGTCCGAGTCCGGTGGTACTTTACTTTTATCGTTCGAGGCACCGTGTTTCGAACAATTTCCATTACTTTGAAGCCATTACATTGTAGCCATTTTGGCATACGAGATGGATGCACTCGAGCAAACTAAAACAAAGCTCGTCATTATTCGTCGTTACCGTTTGTTGTAACTCTTGATAATGATGATGATGATGGCGATGATGATGCATCAGGGTGGTTGTAGAGCATGAGCACAAACAAAAAATAACCGTGCATGAAATTTAATTTTGAAGCTATTTTTAGACATTTCCATTCATTCCCCATCGCCCCACATCCGCCCACTGTTTCTGCAAACTTTTCTTTTCAATAGCCCAGCGCAGCGTGGGTGGATGACGGCATGAAAAGTTTCTGTGTGTGTGTGTGTGTTGAGGCCAGATTGGGTGAAAACCCCCGCTTTTTCGGACAAATTTGCTTCCCCTCCCTCATTTGTTCCTTCGTGAATTTGTTGCCACACTGCGTTTGATGTACGTTGAAATCACTATTTTAAGGATTTTCCTTTTAGAATGATTGTTTTAGTTAGAAAAATACATTTAAGAGCGGGATGAAAGTGTTAAAAAACAATGAAAATGTCAATATTTGGAGCGTACACAGAGAAAAGTCATACTTGCAACAAAGGGCCAAGCAAAGGGCCTTTCTGAACTTAATGTTCTTTTGTACACTGTATGAATGAATTCCTCCCTTTCACAGACAAACGGCAGAACTCAATGTGAACAATTTTCGCTTCCAATTGTTAAACGTCGACAAACAGCACAATCCGCATAGAGCAGCTCACTCACTCACGTCGTCAATTAGTAGAACGCACGTAAACGCACCACACACACACACACGGGCACTTTCTTTCGCGCGCGTGTTGGCACCACGCCAGCATTCGTGCCAGATTGTCCAGGCACCAGGGCCGGGGGAGGGTTTTTGGATTTTTGGGACGCCGGCATCACACAACCCGCGCGCTATGACGTCAGCAATAGAGCGAGACGGGGAGAAGGAAAACGTATTTCTTTTCCTTTGATGCCGGCATTTTCCACGCATTGGTGTTATTACGCACGTACGCAACATCACCGCAAAGACTTGGAAAGAGGAAGAAGCGGCTGAGGTTTTTCCGATGTCGATTCATACGAGAGCTAGCCCCCCATCATGATGTTGCCGGCAGTGTGCAGGAGAACGCAAACTGTAAGGAGCAGCGCACCAGGAGAGGGCCAACGCGCTGGAGTGATGGAAATGACGACGGTACAAGTGGGCTCTCGGCACCGTATGTGGGCGTTTTGTGCCGGGCCATATTGGCACGGATTGGCATGGATGATGTTCGTCATTGACTGACTGTTTTGTTGGAAAGGCTTTTTGGGACAAACGAACCTACGTTTTTTGAGCAGAGTGTATCGATTATTGATTTACTCTTTTTAGTGTTGAACGGATTGTGAAAATACATCGCCAATGAACCATAAGGAAGCTTACATTTGTTTAGGAAGCTAACTGGAATTAATAATTTATCAAACTTTTTCCCACCTTTACTCTGGTGTCTTAGGGGCAGATCCTGAGAAACCAAAGGTAAACTAAAGGGGATCCCTTTTTGGGCGTCATAATTTGGGTGTCATTAATTGAACCCCTTTTCCCCGGACATGCCCCGGAAAAACGGCCCAAGAAGGCGGGACACCCGAAAGCGTCGGTGGGTGATTAGGTTTGATGATGGAAATTGCCTCCACCTGGGGGATATTCGTTGCTCCCTTTGCAGAAGGAGTGTAGGATTCATACCTATCTTCGATTTCTCTCTCGCATTCGCTCCGTTTCGAACGGTCAGGACACTCAGCAACACAAACACTTTGGCAATTATGGTTATAATCATTGGAAAAGTTTACCAAATCTTCTCTTGGCCTGGATTGTGGCTAGACGATCGGTTGAGAAGTGCCTCGGGGTTATGGCGCAGAGAGAAGCATATGCATGACGATGAATATTCACAATCCAAAGTTGTTCGTCCTTCTTTTACGCTCTATGCTGGGACCTAAAAAGATGGGACAGTGAAAAGCTTTTATTTGGGAGCGGGAGGGATAGAAGATAGGAAAACAACCAAAGAGAGCTGCCCGAAAAAGCCCCACCAGCGGTTGTCAAATTATGCATGAATAATTTAAAAAGATGTATCACACACGTGTCGCTCGCATTGTGTCCTTAATCCTGAAGAAGAGCTCTGAAATGCAGGGTGATGGAACAACAGGGTTGTTATTTTATCAGTAATAACGTGGAAGAGGTGGCAGTGCATGGAAAAGAAATACCTACAAGGCTGACATTAAGCTTGTTTCGCTAGCCAGTTCTAGGAATCACGCGCTCTGTGTACGTCTATTTTTCATAAAAAGAACACTTGAAGCCTCCTTGGATGTTTATTTTGTCACCCAGGCGTCGTTTGGCTTTGCGATCAATGGCAGTTTTGTAAGATTTTAGGACTATTTTTGGTAAAAAACCCACATTTTTCAAAGAAAACTGGTTGCAAATAGGGCTACGATTGAATATTATTTAAACTGCTGCTTAACAAAGTAAGCATCGCGTAGTTGATTACACATGAAATACAATACATGAAGTTTGGATCTAGTCTGTGTAGGATACGAGTGAAGATATTGCGTATTCGTCCATCTTTCAGCTTTCTATCTGCCTCCGTTACGCTGTGACCGTCGATTACAGTTCCCGCTGTGTTTGATTTCGACAATTTCGAGCCTGAGTATTACGTTCCCTTCGTAATGCTTCAATTGCCAGCTGTTGGTCGAGTAACGATATGAAGACGGCACAATCTGTAAATAAATGAAAAGAAGAAAGGAATTAGTACAGTATTGACGACAAGGTAATGACGTTTGCTATCCGGCCGGCAAAGTTGGGTAGTCTTCCGGATTAGAAATTGGAGCCTATCATTTCTACCTGCAGTTTGCTAATTGTCTTGAGGTTTACCACAGTTCTGTTGCACTTGTTGCTGAGTTTGTTCCCTCTTGCAACACTGTTTGTGATTGTTCCGGTGCAATCGGTGGTGGTTGCAATTGTTCTTGCTGCTGTTGGTGCTGGTCGTTCTCCCGCGGGCCATGATCGATTCGTAAGAATATGTAGTTACCCACATTATTCAGCCGAATGCCCGCTTTGGAGAGCATACAGAGAGATAGAACATACACACTTTGTGTTTGTATTTCACATCAGTTAACTTACGTAAATTCATCGTGAGATGCATCGGAGCTCGGATCTTCTTTGGTGGCGGTTTTTCATTCGGACACATTTTGTTCAGTAGTTTGCAGTTCACGACTTATCGCTTGAAACTGGCACAATGAAGTGAAGACGCTGCATTGCACAGAAGGTGAACAATCCTCGCGGCGTCTGGACGATCGTTGCCAGGGGCAACGGCTGCTACGAAAATGGCGATAAAGAAGCTGAACAAGGCCGGGGTAGATTAAACACAGTTCTTCTACAGGACATTTGGATTGCATTGAAACAGAAACAGACCCATTGCACTGCGTAACTATTTCGAAGAATATGTAAGCAAAGTTGCATTAAATTAACGTAATTTTTTGTTAAATAGCTTTTCGTTTTAGATTGTTTGATAAAACACGACGCCCCACGTGTTCCATGATTTATGGATAAACGGTTTGTCAAAATCGTACGTCTAATTGTACGAGTGTGTTCCAATCTGAAGAATAAAAGATAAATCCAAGCTGCCAAGTATGGCTTGCCAGAATCCATCACGTTCACCTTCCACTCCGATGTTCTACTGCACGCCAAACCAATAAAAGCAGACAAGAGACAAGAGCTTCATCAATCCATCAATTTGACACCGGCACCGCAACACCGATGAATGTCGTTTGGTGCCGGCTCGGAATGGAAAGAAGGTGTTGACATCAAGATTCGTTCCCGTTCCCGGCACACTGATCTCGCCGACACGCGACATGCTTATCAAAATCTATTACAGCTTTTCTTTGCGGCAAAAGCATAAGCCGGTTTCCTAGAGTGTGCACTTAATGGCGAACGCGAAAGGAAACGAATGACACATTAAGGATCGCGAATCTCTTTGCGTCTCTCGATTTGTGCCACCACGAAGATGATGAACGAACTGGCTGGAGAAAGGTATACGGAGGAGGGAATGTTGAAAAACATGCTGAAAACGCAGATACACATAGCAAACGTTTGCCGGCGCAATATTTTCCATCTTCTAACGAATCAATGCGTGTAGGTGGTGTGCTATTTTTGGACCACGCCACCGAGACGAGTGTGTGTTTCGTGGGTGAAAGGGGATAAGGAAAGCATCGGGAAAATATCACCGGCGCCCCATTATCCTCGAACCAGGATTCACCAGCGCTCTTGTTGGGATATTTTGGATCTGGGAGGAAGGGTTTGGCTAATTTTAGACCTGCTTGGATGCTTTTTGAGACTGGATGGTGATGGTACGATTCAGGGTGGGTTCAGGTTATGGTGGGAGCTTTTGCGGCCATACTCAAAACATCACCACAACAACCCGAACGGGTTTGTTTGTCCAGTGCTGCTATTTGTGTTGCTGAATTATAGACCATCGATATGGTATGGTGTCTGATCCAAGCATTGCATGAAGAATGGACAATGAAGTTTGCGCGAGAGCGTGTTCGGAAAACGCCCTGTTACAAGGATAAACAAGCAAAGGCAGTAACCCTCAATCCGATCCATTGGCAAAGGGCTCTATTGCTCCCTTTGCTTTAGTTGTTTTGATTACCCTAGCTATGTGTAGTACATACCACCCCACCGAACACATCCCCCCTGAGTATCACGTACGCGGAAGGTTATTTAATCCATTCCCTTCTCTGCAGATGGATGTCTGAATTCTAGAGAAACGTATTGTTGAGGGCGACGTACATTGATTCTTTTACCTCCCGGAGAGAGTATACCGGAATTTGGATGAATCCTTTCCCTCCTCCCCCGAACACATTTACTCTCGCGGGTCAATGCTTTTGCAATGTTAATGGAATGACATAGTGTTTGTTATGCTGTTATGCTATGGTACAACAATTTCGTGGTATTGCGATTGATGGGTGTAACATACGCCGTGGCACTTGGCAATGATTTTTCCTGTACTGCCTTCCGAGGGACTACTTCCCTATTGGGCAGATTACACTTTTCCACGAATTTGCTTGCGCAGCAGCTACTTTTTAGGAATTTCCTTTTAAAAGTGTATTTTTATAACATCCTAGGCATAACAAAAACGCCAGTAATTACCTCAATATCATACCAAAAGTAAGCGCCATTTCTTTTCAAATTTTTTTCCTAACCA
>KI919329.1:60958-77815 GCA_000473525.2 Anopheles melas | reverse complement strand
AGAGAGAGAGAGAGAGAGAGAGAGAGAGAGAGAGAGAAAGAAAAAAATAACTTCAAATTTATTACACCACCCTCACAGTCCCCTTCAGACGCTGGCGGAGGTTTCGATGGATTTCCAAGAAAAACTTCTTACAAAGTAGTCTCATCATCGGATAGCGCGTTCAGGGCAGCGCAAAACCGTTGTAGCCAACGGGTACCAGGATACCAGGGACGTCAGGGTGGCCAACCATTACAAGCAACCGGTCGTAAGTAAACCGTCCTCCCGGCGCCCGACCCGATGGGGTGTTTATCTCTTCTCCCGTCTCTTGGCGATGAAAGTATTTCCAACTTTTAATTCCGAACTTTCTCGCTTCCGCCTGTCCCGACTGTTCCAGCGCGCCTGGTGACGCGCGTATGATATGATGAGGGTCCGGTTTGGAACCGTCAAGCGTCCGGAAAATTAATTGACTTCGATTAGGTTGATGCGCGCGCGCTTTCACTCTGCGGTGTTGAACTTCAAGAGAGGGGAGTTTCAGGGCAAGCAGAAGCACCATTCAGTTGCGGTGCCCAGTAAACGATCCCTTTAGCTGGTAAAAAGAAAAAACAACCGCTTAAAAAGACCATTGGAACGATCGCTAAACCGTTGTCGTTTGTATGAAAAAGTTGAACTGTCGAATCGTTCGTCCTTTGTTTAGTCGGTTCGCTTCGGTTATGAAATTGTAGCTCCCTCAGGACACCCAGAGCAGAGGTAATGTGGTGCGAAGAGAAACTCACACGCAAGAAGAAGAAAAAAAAAGCCCTGGAAAAGGATCTACCAGTCGCCGCGAGGTCCACGCGGGCATAACTCACTCAATTAAGTTTTCATCGGCCAGCGATGGGAGTGAAAATGAAACATTGACCATCGGCCGTTCCTTCCCTTTCTCGCTGCTTCGTGCCGTGGTGATCTATTTCCCCATGCACAGTAATAGGGACGCTTTGGGAGGGTCTTTTTCACTTCTTTTAGTGCAATGTTAAATTCTCTTCGCACACTTTTTCGTGAGACTAGAACATAAAATTCAACCGTTGGTTTACAATTTCCAAAGCGCAACCTACGCTGCAGCTTAAACTCCTGCAGGTGATGGAAGGCTATTTACGTTACAAAAGGTAGTGAAGATCTTGATCTGAAAACAGTTCCTCCAGCCTCAAGCGGCTTTGTATCTTTTGTTTGAGTTTATTCTACGCCTCTGGGCGGAAGAACGGCACAAGAACGCCAGGAAACGGAGCGGTTGCTCTCCGGTCAGCTAGAAAAGATCAACTTACAATTACGTACTCACGTTACCGGAATGCCCCTGTCACGGGGGAAAAATTAGGATGATTTATGAGCGGAGCAGCAACGGAAGCAGCATCTCCGTCAAACAGGGATGATAGTAAATTATTATCTCTGTGTGTGAGTGTAGGGTTTTGGAAAAGAACGTTTTCTCTGATCGCGTTCCCGGCTATGCAAATTCGGTGAGCCAGATAATGTTTTCTATCGCGAAGAGGGGAAAAACGTAATAGACAAAGGCATGAGCACTCATTCACACGGGCAAACTGGAGGTTATATTATTTAGTTTTGCTGTTTCGTCTCACAGAATCGTACTATATAAAAGAATTAGCAATACAGCCGAAACCATTCCTCTGAATAAAAAAATGCAACCAAAATCTCGAATCTAGTCGTTTGGCACTGATTAAACTGTGTTATACAACCTATTTTGTTTATTACAGCTTCAAGTGGTTTGACGCTCTCGTTTGCAGCTTTTTTGTGGCATAACTTTTACTACAGCATAAAGTAAACAGCAATCTATGTTCAGTTGTTGACGATAAGAATTTTTGTTAAAAATCAGGTGACATTAAGGCACCTTTAAGAAGAATTGTACAACGACAAGAAGTTTGTATCTGCGCCTAATGACTTATTGATTACTCGTTGCAAGATAGGACAAAATCTTTGTACGTAGCTCCATACGGGGATTGAATCGATGCCGGGTATGTTGTTAAAACGTGCAAGTTGACAACTGTACCCTGCGACCTGTCTAAAACCGCTCTAAACACAATACTTCTGCGAATGTACCTACAAAGAGCTATACATAATTGCTCAGTATTTATTCCGCTTCCAAGACTCCCGCTTGCACAACACTGTTTGATGTGTCAAACTTCCGCCCTGGCAGAACTGTTTGATGTGTCAAACTTCCGCTTCACAGCCATCAGTGGCGAGCGTTGTCCATCTGCGGAAGCAATTAAACCAGAACCATCTCATGAACCGCTGCCAAAAGAAACGATCAAATATGCCCCATCGGAACGGAGCAATCTTGTAGCCGCATTTTCACCGGCTAATTAAAACGTTCTCAATTCGGAGCTGAGCCCTCCACTTGAAAGGTTTGAGCTTAGCCAACATTTTAGTGCATTTTAATACTTCAACGTTCTCTCTGCCTCCCCGGGTACTAGGAGGCGATATAAAATTATGTAACGAACGTTCTCTTTTCAAGGCTCTAATGCTCTCTCTCTCTCTCTCTCTCTCTCACACTCCCTCTTCCCTCACAGAAACTACATCATCAAGACGCGCCTCTCGAAGGGACCTAACAAAATCGTGCTCTCCCCGTCGGATTTTGTGTTCCCGGTGGATATGCGAAGGGTAAGTGTTAACGTGACCATGTCTCTGCCACTCCCGTAAGCCCCAAAGGCTCTGACAGCCACCATTGTGGCGAACGTCTCTTAATGAAGGTCTAATTTGCATGTATTTTCGGTTTGGGGGGACATGGGGCTGGATATTGGGGTCTATTTTCGCGCAGGTTGACGAGGGTATCGAGGCGATGCTGTGCTGCTGGCTCCAGCAGCTGCAGGAATTCGGTGGCCCCGAGGTGGAAAAGCCAGATCTGCTGAAGGGATCGATTGGGTCGCTCAAGAATCTGGGACTTCCGGCACCGACCAAGCCAAGCTCGGGCAGTGAAACGCTAATACGGCCCAGCACCGCAGCCATCGATCATAAAGCACGGTATAATGTAAGCATCCTTTTCTTCCCGCCTCGGTTAAGCTTTTGCAATGCCGTATTTTCCCTCTTCTTCGTTTACTTCCCCGTTATGCTTTTATTCGTGAATTTTCTATCTTTTTTTCAATCGCACAAATTCCACAAGGTGACATGATTTTTTGTCACCCCGTTTTATTCACCACAATCGACCGTACGAAATCCCCCGCTTGACGGTCCCATTATAAACGGACACATTCGGCACACCCGGGAATTTCGGATCGTTCTACGGGCATGTTGCTTTCATCTCTTTCTCTCTCTCTTTCTCTCGCTCTTTCTTTTCATGGGTGTCCCCACTCGACGCAGGGTGATTTAGTGCAGTTGAAGGAAATCCCATCGAGCTCGGCATCCCACGAGCTGAAAACGAAGGCAATGGACTTGCTCGTGATGGCGCACAGTTTACGACACGAAAACATAAATCCTCTAATCGGTAATTTGGCCTCATGTTTGGCATCATGTTTTCTCTTTCACAGGTTTGCGTTGTTTACTTCTGGTGATGTGCTTGGAAAGATGTAACGTTTGCGAGTTCACCACCGTTACCACCGTTGTATAACGTGCGCCCATCCAGCCGGATGTGTCGCGTTTAGTGCCGTGTAAACAGCCACAGCACGCGCGTTTGTTTTTTGTCTTCTCTTTATGGCGTACCTGTGATTCGTCAATCGCTAGGAAGGAAGCAAGCATTGTGCCGCATCCGGAATGGAGGCGCATTTTTTCCTTTCCTGGTGGAAATACGTTCCCGAGCAGAACGACCCATAACGTACACAAAATCATGTCACAGTAGATTTACGGGGCTGGCTCGTCTCCCAATCTCAAAACACTCTCGAACCCAATGGGGCACAAGTGTTGCCTGACTGTGGTTTCGGTTGCAACTTTCTTGACGGCTGCCATGACAGCATCATCACCACCACCACCGCTGGCACCCCATCATTCCCCTAAAGGACGCACATAAACTCAGATCATCTTATTCGATCTATTTGTCATCATTAAGCTGCCTGTTTTATCGAGCACTTCCGCACTGCACAGTAGACGCAGGCAGGCTTGTTGTGCTTCGTTGGCTGACGGCTTCCAAGGTTCGCTGGTGGAGACCCACCGTCAGATGCGATTAACGGGGCCGGGAGGGATTGGGCTCCAAGGTGCAATGGGGTTTCAAGAGCAAATTCCCACGGCAAAGGTACATTCATTATGTGCCTTGTTTGCGTCTATGCTCTCACTCTCTTTCTCTCTTTCTTGAGCGCATAATTGTGTTCCCGAAGTGAGCGAAGGAATCTTTAAGCGCTCGTAGAGGCACGGTTGGGACATTTTTCGTTTCCCTTGTCTAGCCGCAAGGCTTTAAGTTTTGAAAAAGCTTTATCGAGATCGACACCGTTTACTGTGCGACAGGTGTTTTAATGTCAAACAGGAGATTAATTTTTGACAGAAGGAGACTTCTTTATAAGAATAATTCATAATGTAGACATACATTTTATACATTTTAGTACTCTTGCGTAGTTTACGTAGCGACAATGCTGCTTCGTACTCCTTCGTGTCTGTAATTTTCCAACAACTCACACTCTACTGCTATAATAAATTGCTCTTTGATGTGTTCATAGCACATTTTAAAATTGTTCAAATGAAACCAAACAACCAGATTTAACATGTCACCAGAGATTTATAAAAAAAAAAAAACAATTCCAAACGAACGTATTCAATGCTGCAAGGTGAGCTTAAC
Source organism: Anopheles melas (assembly GCA_000473525.2). Classification (NCBI taxonomy): domain Eukaryota; kingdom Metazoa; phylum Arthropoda; class Insecta; order Diptera; family Culicidae; genus Anopheles; species Anopheles melas. The sequence continues at coordinate 73,092 of KI919329.1, read as the reverse complement.
CCTTCGTTGTATGTTCGTCATTATGCGACGCGAAGCAGGAGCTTATTATTGTGCCTCCTCCCTTCGCACGTGCCATACAGAGTTGCCCAAACTCAGGCTGCAGCCGTTCGACACAATCCGTTGACCATTAATTCCAATTATTTAGCTATCAAATTATTGACACTAGTGAGGCAACATTGTGTGCGAACGGGGCAATGGGTTCGTAACCGCCAGCAACATGATTTCGTGGAAGCGACTCTCGGTTATTTGAGCCTGTGCCAGTGCGAAATTATATATCGGTACAGAGAATGTGTGTATATATATGTGTGTGTGTGTGTGTGTGATTATTAATTTACCCCTCGCACCCTACGGCGTAAGCGTATTATGTACCGCCTGAGTATCTCCTGCTCCGTTCCCATATCCCTGCGCTGTAGAGCTTTTATTATTGCACCCAATCTAAACAGTAGCCCGGTGGCTTGTGAACGAGAGACGATGAAACACCATCGTTAGCAGGTCCCCGGTATTGATTTACCCTGTCCGGGCTCTCAGCACGACGACCCAACGACGCAACACAGAAGCAACAGGATGAAGAGGCTTCCATTCATGAAGCTTGATGAGTGGCTTCTGCTGCCGCTGTACAACACACACTCTGTTGTCTGTCATTGTTAATTCTACAGCCTCCATCCGCACGCGCTTCCATCAGCTTCATAGTTCGAAGAAGTGTGATATCTGTAGCTCTAAATCTTATTAATTAGAGACGTCTCTGTGTGGTGCGTTGCCCGTTGCACACGAACTCCTAGCCCGGTGCATTGTTGTGACAAGATCAACCTACACGCATCAGTTGCATATCGGGCCACATCAGCTTGAACCAAGAGCTTTTTCTCTGGTTTCTGGTAAAAGTTATACAAGCATTGTTCACCAGCTAGCAACATATTCATTTAAGTTTAAAATAGCATATTTTTTTTCTTCTGGAAAGCGAAAAGGAGCACTGTATCGTTAGCTTAATCACGCGGTTCACTGCTTCCATAATATTTAAACTTCTATTTAAACGAGCTTACAACATATGCATTACTTTCCTGGTATGCTTGTTTGAGAGCAGAAACCTAATCATGCGTTTCCATGTGTTTTTTTTTGGGTTCTACCTTTAAACAACCACAACAGAAAGCTTTAAATATAACGGCCCTCGATTACGCCAAACAGCCTACAGGGACAGTTGGGATCGTATCCCAACCTAACCCTTGTCTTATTTTATTGTTCTGCCCAGTAATTGACCCTTCAGAAGGATGGCAGCGGAGGGTTTCCACCCTTCTCTACAGCTTCCAAGTGTGTTGTCCTGCAGTTGGAGTGTATTGCGTCGTTTGCAACCCGTTAACATTGTTTAGTGAAGTGGAAGCGATGGGACGATAGCTACAGCGTCAACCTCTCAGCATGGTTTAATTACTATCAGAGGACATCATACAGGGTGCAAGGGTGGTCACCTTAGCAGGGTAAAAATAAAATTCTCCAGAATACCCTCGTACACCCACTTTGCATGCTGCCAAAACCGTCTACCGTAGGCGGCCTAGACGAGGATCAAACAAACTAACATGTCCATTACGAGGGGGAAGCGATGTTTGCAGAGCACATGCAATTGCTCCCAGAGCTTTTAACCTTACCACCGCTATTTCATTGGTCCAGGTTTGGCTCGGCCAGGTTCGTTGTATTGATCGAGATCCAATTTTGGGCTCCTTTTTGCGAACCACTAACACTCACGCACAACACACACCGAGAAGAGAAATCAAGAGTCATTATTGTCATTGAAGATGTCATTGCCACGCTGCATAAAGTGCTCGACTGCACATTCGGCGCCCAGCGTGGGACGAATGCGTTTCCAATACGGTGCTCTACATATGTCCGCTCGAAGGAAGTCTCTAGGCAGACCGTACCGCTGCCATCTCATCTCAGCGGACAGGTCTGTGCATGGTCTCGGTTGGTGCTGACAGGCGATAAATTTATCCAACGGATTAACTCACCATCAACTCGTCGAGCCGTTGGCTACACCGGGCACCTACACAGCAGCACACAGTACGCTGTATAAATGACGGCACCAGATACTGTTTCACCCGAAACTGCAGTGCGTTGCAAAACGTGTAAATTCCCGGTACCATGTACGGTCCTGTACGTGTGCCGTGAAACGACTGCCACTGTTTGGGTTCAATCTGACACCATTCACACCTCACGATACGACAGACACGAAACTACAGACTGCATGAAATATGTTATCGATAAAACCGTACCGTAACCGCATCACCGAACCTACCGGGGCAGGTACAGGCCGGTTGCACGATGCAATTACTTGCCCAAATTCAAATCAAGACACACATCGTCTGCATTTCATTCACGGTGCACACACCACAAGGCGAGATGGTAAGGCGGATTCGGTTTTCCAATTTTAATTAAATTAAAATTGTATGTCTGGGCTGTAGCGCAACAAAGAAAGGGCCTCATGTACAGCGAGCTTTGTGTCGTTTCTTTTTATCGTCTTGTCGACAGCGCTGTACAGTGACGCTGTTTTTCTCCTATCGAGATGCACTCACAGGTTGAATAAACACCTGTTTACGTCATCCACCCAGTGCAGCGGGATTGTGGTTGTCCCTACAGGGACAATCGTACCCTCCCTACCGTACCGTTCCGTACAATCAAACCAAATGATGCTATCAGATATCAACATCATTAACCTTTTGCCGCGCGCTTACAACGGTGAGCGTTGGTCCCGCCCTGTCTGTGGGACGTGGTGTACAGCCAACTAACTTTCTTATCCGTCAGTTACTTTACAAAATGGTGATGATGATCATCTCACCGGTTGAGCAAACAATGCACACCGAGCGGTGAAACTTTTAATGAGCGTGACTCGTCCGACCGACACGGCAACCACGGCCGCACAGTTTCGGCTATACAACACTGCAAACGAGCGAGTTGGTATGGAATGAAAACAACATTTGCAAATAATGATACTTTTTTGTGGTTTTTATTTTGTAACTGGGTGGTAAAACCGGCAACAGAAAGTCCAACTATTGCATCTTAACAGTTTCATTAACGAAGCATTTTTGATGCTGCTTTATTTCGTTGTTCGGTTTCCACTGGATCATGCTCACAATATCACTTAAATTCATCCACCGAACCGTGGAGGTGGTTTTGCGTTTGGGCGTAATATAACTGTCTGTGATCAGCTTCAAGCGCTGCGAAAGCGCTCAAAAGTTGATTATTTAAAAAAGTTCCTGTTACTATTTTTCTCCAAACACATCGTCGTCGTTCGCCATCATCATTGCCATCATCGCCCGTTGCATGAATAAATCACCCGGACCGAACAGCGTAGCAGTGCTCGCATTGCCAGCGCTGCAAACGCAATCCCATGTTGCATTCTGAAGCCTTAATTGCAACTTTGCTTCTGGAGAGACAGTTCAGCTTCTACCGGGAACAGTGCTGAATGCGCAGAGCAAAATAACAAAAATAGGATTAAAGTATTCTGATACAAAAAAAAATCGTGGAAAAGTTTCACAGTGTTGCTGATATTGAAATATCCTGCACTTGTTTCTTTGTAGCTTGTTGAAAATGTGCTGCCCAGACCCGGGTCAAGTAGTAGCAAATGGTGTGGTGCGCCGAGCCAAACGGCCGCTTTTAGCTCGACCAGGATCTAAAATTTATTTTTAGCTCGACCAGGAAAACCAGAATTTATCATTAAAATGGTATTATGCTGTCATCCGACGTCAGGCTCAGTGGTGCAATTTGCTAGATTCAGGAGAATTGTCCTAGTTCATTGCGCATAGCTTGAAATAGAGATGGATATTATTCAATTAAAGGCGAACACACACACACCATACCGGTCGTTCGAACACACACCATATCTAGCATGACTTATTATGGTTACTATTCTCAATGTAGTATTGTATATTGCATAAATTCCGGCGTAATACTTTATACACCAGAGCCCAGACGTTTATGTTCCCCATTTCCGCTGTACCGCTTTGCAGGCTGGCTCAACGAACCAAGCCGCACCGCACTCGTGTTCGAGCACTGTTCGCGCGGCTCCCTCCAGGACGTGCTCATCATGGACGAGATCAAGCTGGACTGGTCGTTCCGGTTAAGTTTGCTGACGGACCTGGTGCGCGGCATGCGCTACCTGCACGCCTCTCCGCTCCGCGTGCACGGTTCGCTCTCGTCGCGCAACTGCGTCGTGGACGCCCGCTGGGTGCTGAAAATTACCGACTACGGCATGCTGAGCTTCTACGAGGCGCAGGGCATTGCGCCGGCACCACGCAACGCGAAGGAGCTGCTCTGGACCGCACCGGAAGCGCTGCGCGACTCCAGGACCTACCCAAAGGCGGGCACGCAACCGGCCGACGTGTACGCGTTCGGCATCATCATGCAGGAGGTGGTGGTGCGGGGCGAACCGTACTGTATGCTTTCGCTCACGCCGGACGAAATCATCGCGAAGATCAGGAAACCACCGCCCCTGATACGGCCCTCGGTATCGAAGGGCGCTGCTCCGCCGGAAGCCATCAACATTATGCGCCAGTGCTGGGCCGAAAATCCCGAAATGAGACCTGATTTTGCCACGTAAGTCCTGCTGCTTTATCGGAGGTTAGCGAGGTGTGATGTAATAATGTTTGAGCCGCCATCCGATTTCCACAGCATCTGCGAGCGCTTCAAGCAATTAAATCACGGCCGGAAGGTAAACTTTGTAGATACGATGTTCCAAATGCTGGAAAAGTATTCCAACAACCTCGAGGAGCTGATCCGCGAGCGGACGGAGCTGCTAGACATAGAGCGGAAAAAGACTGAACAGCTGCTGAACAGAATGCTGCCAAGGTAAGCGCCCCACCGTTGGGGCTACCGTTCGTTGCGCGCAAGCTCGCCTACTAATCGTTGCACCAATCCTTCAACCCTGCCAGCTCGGTGGCGGAAAAGCTCAAGCTCGGACTGGCGGTCGAGCCGGAAGAGTTTGCGGAGGTGACGATCTACTTTAGCGACATCGTGGGCTTCACCACGATAGCGGCCCACTGCACGCCGGTCCAGGTCGTCGATCTGCTGAACGATCTGTACACCTGCTTCGACGCGACCATCAACGCGTACAACGTGTACAAGGTGGAAACGATCGGCGACGCGTACATGGTGGTGAGCGGGCTGCCCGTCCGAACGCCCGACCATGCCGAACAGATCGCTACGATGGCGCTGGATCTGCTGTCCCAAAGTGGCCACTTCAAGGTGCGCCACCTGCCGGGCGTTCCGTTGCAGCTGCGCATTGGGCTGCACACCGGTAAGTAAGCGCAGCGAGTTGGAATTAGATGCTAAACTACCGTTCTGTGAGACAACTCTCTTTACACGGATGGCTTTGCTAACCGTGCGTTAAACGTTCTTCTTCGTTCTACCGGCAACTTCATACCCTTGCAGGTCCCTGCTGTGCCGGTGTCGTTGGGCTAACGATGCCACGGTACTGTCTCTTCGGTGACACGGTCAACACGGCATCCCGGATGGAATCAACAGGTATTTGGTGGCGCTGTGTTTATGTTTCTCCCCGAAAAAAGGGACATGCACTCATTGCCCCACGTACAAACGAGCACACACACACATACATACTCACATCTGCACGTATGCCATCAATCATTCATCGCATGCTTTGCCAAACTCATTTCCCGCCAGCACCAGCACCGTTCGGCGTTCAACTAACTGCGGCCATCAACCCCGTGCAGGTGGGTTTTTTGGTCGAGCAGAAAATTAGATTTGGAAAGCAAAGCGAAACCTCCCCAGGCCGGAGATTTTCCCTACGGTGTTTGTGTATGTGTGTTCACTGTGGAAACACAGTGTGTGTTTTTTTGTATAGTGCCAATTCCTTCACACTGTCTGCGCCAACGTTGTCTCGACAGTTCGAGATTCGGTTTGGTTTTTGGGGTTTTACGAATGGTTTTATGAGCAGCAGGAAACTGGAAATAATAAAGCAAAGAAAACCTAGACAAAGTTAAACACCGAACTTTTTTATCGCTTTTAGTGTGTGTCCCACTTGGTTTTGGTGTGAACTGGACTGGAAATCCTTTAACAATGTATGCCCATCAAATATGCAACACGCCTGCTGGGATTAGCTGTTGTCGGTGGTTTTTTAAGGGGTTTTGTTCGAAATCGACCGCAGCAAAAGCGATCGAACTGTTTTATCTTTTTTTTTCTCTTTGTCTTTTTTTTTGTTACGACTTACACGATGATGTTGTCCAGCTGTGTAATTGTGTTACTAGAAATTGTGTAAAAGTGTTAGATTCACTTTGCTAGGGTGTGGGGCAATATTATTTGCTGTATGCCTCATGATAAAACTTACGTCCCTATGTAGCTCATAACACTATTCAAAGCTGGCGATAATTTGTTTACGAAATCACATGCCCTGAGCTTTAGAGGACTTTTATAGCTTCTTAAAGAGCATTTATCTATGTTTTTAACTTGTGAGCTATCTCGTCTCTGAAGTATATCTATTATGAGCTCATTTCATATTTATATTATTAAATCATCTTTTAAAACCCTAAAGGATGCGTTTAGCAAGAGCTTTTTTATGCGACTCAGCAATACATTATGCGATCTAATATGAGTACTTCCAAGTATCCATTTAGCTATGTTTTACTTACCACGGAAAAGTAGTTCATACGCTCGTGAGCATTGTTCCTTTCACCTGCAACTCGTTCTAGCTGTAAACGTTCTACAGCAATCTCGGAGCGCACCATTGCTGCATTAAAAGTCCTATACTTTATTCAGGTGAAACACTGTAGCAAATGCATCGTAATGGATGCGGAAGTAATTGAAATGTGCTTCCGTTACTATCCTATTCCAGTTTCTTAGCCAGAACAAATGAATACCCGTGTAAGGCTCTGAAAAAATGAAGAGAAATTTCTTTATGCAAGGAAGAGAACTTTGAATTTAATTATTGTACTGGAATACTAAAGTGAATAAAATTAAATTATGTTTCGAGATGAATCAGGCAGGACCCCAAAACATCAGTTGAGTGTTTAATGCATCATAATTTGTCTGTGATGATAGGCATTTAATTTACCAGCGATGACTGCAATAAAGCACACTCGACTGTGAAAATCAATCGATACAACTCGTTCACGCTGTTTCACTAAAATGATACTCATTTCATCACGCTTATCTACCTGCCACTGCTACCAGGCGATACTCTATAAAGTCCAACCGATACGGGCCAATCAAAGTCAACGCAAACAACACTTTATCACCATTACCAAAACACTCACTGCATCAATTGAAATAACAAACACAAAGGGTTAGCGGACCTTCGTTCTTGCTGGACCTTCGTTTCACCGGATGATAAACTGTCCAAACGGATGTCACACGAACCCCTACGATCAATCTGCCATCATCTCCCTATGCCAAACCCGTTGAGCAATAAAATAATGATCGATGATTAATTTCTCCCGCCCGCACACCGGACTGTCAGCAGAGAAATCAATTACGCCTTTCACGGCGTACGTTCCGGTGTTTTGGGCACCGGGTAGGAGCATGCTGCAAATGCTGCAGCCTTATCTTATCGGAAAGGTTTAGCGTATTCGGTTACCCCGCACGTACGGAAATAAGCATAGTTATCCCGAAACGGGCCGCTGTCCCTTGTTCCACCCCTTTTGCAGACAGCAAAAATCACATTAATTAGCAAGCGTGTGTACCAATCACGTTCTGCTGCATGTGTGCTGCACATTTATCAGCGTTACGGTTTTTTTTTCATTTCTTTGCCTCTTATTGCACTCGTCACATGAGTTACGAGCTTTATTGTGGAACCTGTGTGTTATCAGTGTCATTTTCAGCTTCAGCAAACCCTCCCGGGAGTCCCGGGAGCGACGAATGGAAAGGGCGGTAGCACAGTGGTTTCGAACGTCATTTGCTGTGGTTTCAACGTTCGCGAGTTATCGCTACAGCCCAAAACCCACCCGCAGCCCTGACTGTACAGCCAAGGCGGTTGACGTCATTCAGGTTGGTTCGATGCAATGCACCCTTCCACCAGCCAATGAATGATTGCAGTAATATAGCCGGATTACACTATCCCTTGCATTTGCGCACATTTCTTTTCTCCCACTGGAACCGCGTGTACGAACACGTTTTCCCATTAGAAGCGTTCCTGCCCGCCGCCCAGGAAGCGTCGTCGCCGTACAAACGACCAAGCGTCTCCATCGTCGTCCGTCCGGGCGCCTCCATCAGGCAGAACGCTTCTTCGTGCACCATCATTCTCATCACTCATATGCATTCACCTTCATTCACCTACACCCAAATGTGAAACCAAGTGCTTGTGTGTGTATGTGTGTGTATTTGTTTTTGCTTTTGTTTTCAATCTGCACTCCCTAGAGCGTAGAGCAGAAAAGCAAGCTGTTTGCAGCAAAAAAAGCAAAAGCAAGCAAGAGCAAAAAAGCAAGCACAGTCCACATGATTAAAAAGTAAAAAAAAACACACACACACACACATACACCGAGTGAACGATTCTTACTTGTGTAACCCGCTAACCGCTGGCCCGCTTACGGTGGTTTTGGGGTTTTCTTTTTTTCCTGTCGTTTCTTTCCCCAACCTACGTGTTCTGCCACCGACCAAACGTTGCACTTACAAAACGTGCGCAAAAAAACGTACACATACACCAAGGCTCATCCTGGAGGATTCACATGTCCCAGCAGACGTGCAATTTGCTGGAGAAAGCCGGCGGATACGTAATCGAGCCCCGGGGGCCTATCGAAATCAAGGGCAAAGGCAAGATGCACACGTACTGGCTGCTGGGAAAGAAGGGCTTCGACAAGGCACTGCCCCCGCCGCCACCGATCGGGTAAGTTGGTGACCTTGTACGTTTTTGAGTGAGTAGGGGGGAGGGGGGGGGGGGGCATTTTTCAATCTAAAACTGTAAACCAACGCAAAAGCGAAAAACGGAAATCATTTCTTCAAGGTACAGCAACAGTATTTTTGTTGGCAATTACGAACACATCTGCACACAAGCAAACCTTCCTTTTAACTATGAGCTGATCGCATTGGAAATGTCGTGCAAAAGCAAAACATCACCACAAGCTGTTACCCAACGGTTCACTGCTAATCTTTGCTTATCAAACAAAGGTCAAACAGGGGACAGAAACTTCCCAGCACAGTATCCAGCGCACCGTGCCGGAGATTAGAAACATCAACCCACAGCCACTCTCACCGTGCCAGAGGATTCTAATACTAATACAGCACACACACTCACATACCATTTTCCGATTTCATCTCTTTTTCTCGCATTGTTCACCTTCAACTATTGGCCACCCCGTTTTGGTCGTCCATGCTCGATCGGAATCTCCTCCATCAGCGAATCGCACGGGTAAGTTTTAGGGCAAACTAATTCATCCTCTTAAGCAAACATTAAAGGAACTGCGTCCGATGCTGCCAAAGGGAAAAAGGAGAAATTTTGGGTTTACCTCAACACCTCCCCGGAACGCCTTTTCTTTTCCAAGCTTATTTTCCCCCAGTTTTGCTTTTAGCCCATATTGCCTTTTCTTGCCACACAACTCTTTCTTTCTCTCTCTATCTCTCTCTCTCTGACTCTCTTTCTTTTTTCATCTCTTGTTTTATGACCATTCCTTCGTTCGGCTTCTTCAGGCTCGATGTGGCAATCCTGAAGCATTCCCTCTTCCAGTCGCAGCAGAACCACGGTGCCAAAATCAATAACGCCTCCATCCAGAGCAACACCTGCTCGACGGCGAACCACTCGTCCAGCCATTCGCCCTCGGTCGCGGGCGAGTCGATCGATGTGAAGGTGGAAATAACGCCACCCGTACCGCCCAGCCTCGACCCCGGCCAGCAGCAGCAGCAACCGGGCCAAGACACGGCAGCCGTCCTCTCGACCTCGTTCTCCATCGAGTCGAGCTCGAGCAACAACACGTTCACGCTTAACCTTGGCGAGTTTGGGCAGCCGAAAGCGTCCCCACTGCCCAGCCCGCAGGCCCGCAAGCTGTCCGAGGTCATCGCGGACGGGTCGTTCCTGAGTGCGGGCGCGACCTTTGACCGCTTCAACCCGTCGCCATCGTCCGCGTCCGCCAGCTCGACCCGCCTGTTCAAGCGCATCGAGGAGCTGATCGACCTCAGCTCGCCGTACAACTACTACAAGTGCTTAAGCCCGAGCGAGAACAACCTGTCCCAGTGTGCGGAGTCCCGGTACGGCAGCTACCAGTTGCGCTCGGACAGCTGCTCCAGCAAGCCCGGCTCGACGCGCTTCCTGCGGCGCCAGTTCAGCCTGGACAAGGACGACGTGGGCCCATCGTCCGGGGGGCATGGGGCGGCGACGCTCAGCGCCAAGGCAACGCTCGACACGATCTCGTCCATCTCGGTCGACCGGGAGCAGCTGGCGCGGATGGGTACGCTCACCTCGATCCCGTCGATCAGCTCGACCAACTCGGCGACGCTGCCGGGCGGCGGGCAGAAGCAGCGCAGCCTCGCAATGCACCGCCAGCAGTCGGCCAGCGTTGCCCAGGATTTGGAGAAGATCGAAGAGATCCCGCTGTCACCGCAATCATTCATCATCAATCATACCGGTGGTGGTGGTGGAGGCAGCAGCAGCACGTCCAGCCTGCAGTCGGAGGTGAACGAACGGGGGCGATCGTTCCGGAATGGGGCGAGCACGGCACCGAACGGGCACAGCGGGAAGGAGCTGCGGCTCAGCGTGGAAGCGCTCGGGTTTCGGTGAGTGCACCAGGTCAGTACGGTGTCGTTGCTGTAACGGGCGCCGCGGGCCGGGTGAAAAAACAAAACAAAACTTCGACTGAACTACAACAAACGGCAGAAAACTAAGTACACACACAAAGACTCGCTCTCTAACATGTAAGCTACGTAGGTCGAGGAGGGAGGGATGAACGTGAGCGCAAGGGGGTTGCATGGTGGCCACGGATGTTACCCGTGAGCGCTAGATAGATATTATTTACACTGTATACGGTGCCAGGCGCTAGCACGTGTTCAAGCATGCGGCTATACGTTATCCACTACTCGACTATCACACGTCTCCACGTCTCCACTCGCTAAAACTTTCTCTGTGGACTCATATCCCCCTGTTATTCTCACCCTTACGCTGCCTGTGGAGTGGGTTTGCACGCACGTGGTTATGTGTGTGTGTGTGTATGTGCTTGTTGTTTATTTTCCCGCTGGCGCACACGGAAAACAATCAACAAAACGTTAGCAACAACAGGAACGGTTCGCCGCACCGAAAACACCGGCAAACGTATCAATTTCCACGCCGCAAGACACTTTTCCAGCGGAATTATTAAACGGAAGGGAGCGAAAGAGGTGAGCGGAGTGCGTTGTTTGTGAAAGTGAAGGAATGGTATGAGCGCCCCGGTGCCCTGGCTGAAACGGTGAAACAACACCCGAAACCTATCGAGCAAGATCGATGTCCATCAGCTTCGTTTGATGTGTGTGCAACAGTGTCGGGGCAGCGAGGGTAATAAGTTTCGTTGCGTTGCGATTTTCTCGCCAACCTTGTCACTCTTTGTTGGTGGGTGCTTGTACGTGAGCGCGCGGATGTGTGTGTGTGTGTGTGTGTGTGTGGGTACTTTGTTCTTGGAATGAAACAGAATCATTTCCAAACAAACGACTTCCACGTTTCTGATGTTGGCCCGTGCCAAATAAACATGTGCGCAGGCGGGTGGAATGTACGCCTTTGTTAATTAAGATAATCCAAAAGCAAAACCGAAAGAAACACTGTAATGCTGTTTGCACATCACGCGCAAGCATTTCCTAGAACGTTTGACAAGGCGTATAAAAACGAGTATCGTGCTTTATCTTTCTTTTCGTCCATATTGCAACCTTATTTTAATGTGAGGGTCGGTCTGGTGGTACAGTCATCAACTCGTACGACGTAACAACATGCCCGTCATGGGTTCAAGCCCCGAATAGACCGTGCCCCCATACGCAGGACTGACTATCCTGCTATGGTAACAATAAGTCACTGAAAGCCAACCCTCACTTCACTAAGTGGGTACAGGCAGGCCTTGACCTGACAACGGTTGTTGTGCCGAAGAAGAAGAAGATTTTAATGTGAGGTAAAACATTGACTACCATCTATTTGCATATATTTTGGCCTTTAGAACTGAACTTTCGCAACTAATGGGCACGTGGTCATGATACAGTCG
>KI919329.1:0-57639 GCA_000473525.2 Anopheles melas | reverse complement strand
GTCAAAAATTGGTGCCTTCGAGACAAAAATAGGTGAGTTAGAGTCAAAATTTAGCGGCAACGACTGTAACGATCAAATGCTGATTAGTTCGTCAACTTTCTGTAATACTTTTCAAAGCTCCCAGTGTTCTCGTACAAACATAACCACTCCAGCTCCCGAACACCCAATCGTCGCTACATTCCTGTCCGAAGCGTCTCACCAGACGGAAGAATTTCTTAAATATTTTAGCACTTTTGATTGCATAGTTTCCACTATTTAGACGCTTTTCCTAACTTCCTAGAAATCATTCGCTTCCTCGCTCGGGTACGACGATAAACCTAAGTCAACATGTTATGGTAAATACATACACGTGTGTTTCTAGGCAAGGAAAACAAAATGTTCAGAAGCGTACCATAACCTCGATTTGATTTACCCCCCGCCTTGAAGGTAATCGAGCACATCGTCTTCAAGTTTTCCCTGAATTGTCACCCGCAAGACACCGGTCAGGAGGCTTTCTCACCACACCTGCACAAGGCGAAGTAAGATTAACGCCTTAATACGGAGCCTTCAGCTCGCTCGAAGCTTTCAACTGTACCCCATCACCACGGGAACGACGTCCCAAGTTGCGACTGCCAACAAAAGCGACCAGCAAGCCGTTTTCCCCCTTTATTTTCCCACGGTTTGTTACAGTCCGCTGCATCGCAAAAGAAAACGCACACTCGCAGACTCGCAAAGAGGTTAATCCTTACGATCCGTTAATGCCCAAGCGCTCGAATTCCTTTGCCCCTGTCCGGCACCCACATGGGTCCACAGGGGTTTGCGAACGCAGCATCATCATTTATTAATTCAACGCTCACGCTTCGGCTGACTTTTGCTCTTTCCGTTTGCACACGCAACCACCCGCCCGGTCGGCGGACGATCTCGCTGGAACGGGTACGGCAAACGAGAGCCCCGGGTACGTAATCCGCTTTCGACCAACCCGAAACCGAGGGTGGCTACTTTCGCTGCAAAACGCTTCCTGCTGTTCAGCGGTACCGCTAGGGCGAGCCGTCTTCCGGTGCTGGTGATGGTAGTGGTAATTTAATTTAAACACTACTTACTTATTCACAACAGTCAACAAAACCGTTTCGCTTCTTGAACCGTGGTGGAATGCTGCTACTGCTACTACGAGCACTGGATTGCTTGTTTGTGTCGCGTTAGAATTTTCTTTACACGGAGACACACACACACACACACACATAGTAAGAAGGTCAAGCCCGTTTGGTACTGCACGCTGGGGCACGGGTGTGGAATTAATTAGTTGAAACTATTTTCACGACCACTTTCACACGCGGCGTGGCATGGCGCGTGGCACGATCTTGCGAGCGAATCTCGGGCTAATTCGTTCTACTGATGGAGTTACGGATACTGTGTGTGTTTTTTTTTTTATCTCGTCTTTATTTTACTGTTTCCAACGACCCGGCGATCTTTGCGAGCAATTTACAGGCCATAAATCGTCCAGCAGGGCCCATTTGTGTGAAGCGTCCCGTGGGAAAATCCGCAGCAGCAAGCGTATTGCAAAGGCAATAAACGGAATCAGATTCGACAATTAGTAGACTCTCTGCGCCCTTTTTTTCTCTCTGTCTCTCTTTCCTTATCTCCATTCGTTCTCTCTTTCTCTGCTTTCAATCGTACACCGTGTTTACACACAGGTCGTTGGATCATTGAGAACGATTCGTTCGCTAAATAGGCACATTTGCCGCCTGTTGGCTATAAACCGTAGCACCATTTCGGATAGGAAAGTATCACAACAGCTGGTAGGAAGCAGATTGTGCTATTCCGCTGCTATCCCTTCGCTGGATTAAAGCTGAAACAAATCCAAACATTCTTTTCTCATAAAAAAGAAAGGTCCATTTTTCGCTTCCTTTCCAGGTGCGTCTTTTAGATAGCTCAATAACTATTTAAACTCACTATTACACTGAAGAACTCACGTTAAAATCGACCCTGTCTGGTGTACCTGTTTTCAGAGTATTTTGCATTATTGTTTTGCTTTTTCCTTCGTTGAGTGTGTTGGAAATCGTGCAAAGTACGACACAATTGCATAACTTTAGGCGCCGATAACACGAAATGTTCTTGTTCCATGTGGCATTTTTTCATTCATTTCTCCTGCGGTCCTGCAACTTTTACCATTCGATTATTAGGATGTAATCCAATCTGTAGCTACTTGTGTTATGTTTTGTTTTAAACAAACAATGACTTCAGTGGATCCACGTCCACGAAGCGCTAAAGAAAAGTGATAGCAAAACGGTAAAAAAGCGACACGCTAAGCGAGTGCCACATTAGAAATATTGATACGATGTTTCTTGTTATATCATCCACGTGTTTCATCTGCGTATATCACGGGAAATATAGAAATCAAGAAATCAAATTTTACTTTCATACAAACCTCTACCATGTTAGTACTTCTGATTCAATCTGTTACTAGGACAATTGTGTAGCTGAATTAGTTTTACCAGCGTCCGCAACCGATTAAAAAGCGTCTGCAAATCTATCATTCCCCGCGTACTCACGTGCCCATGCCGTTAGTGTAAATAGAATGTAATTAATGCATGTAGTAGCTGTGACTGTCTCTATGTGACCGAACATGTACGTGTACCTAGTGAACCAGGAATGCTCTATTGTGTATGGTAAAGTGTTATGGTAAAATTGTTACGCAAAAAAGCAGACGCAGTATAACGTGCGATACGTCACCTCCGTTACGTTTGTTTCCTGTTCCGTTTATCAATAGAGGCTGATGCATTATTATAACAAAAAGTAGACAAAATTATACACTCACTGAAACCGAACGGAAAAAAGAAAACTGTTAAAATGTTATTGCGTATTACAATAGTCTATACACTTAAGCCCAACACTGTGTGTCAAATCGTGTGTCAAAGGATTGAAAATAGTGACGCTTCGGCGAGTGCTCCCGACGTAACGTTAAGCAAAAGTAAATCCATACCCGCTTCCCTGTCAGCCAGCCAGCAGTAGTATTTGTACGTGTGTGAGCTCAACTAGTTTGCCGCTTTGAGCGTGTTATACTTTCTATCACTTCGGTGTGGTAGAAGACAGGTAGGTTTCCAGTAGTGCGGATTCAGACAAGACAAAGCCATAAAATAAACAGCAACAAAATCACACGCTTACCTGTTCTCGAAAGCCGTCTAGACGATGGCATAGTACGTGTAAGTGTTTAGCAACAAGACAGCCAGGTACACACGCAAGCAGAGGGCTTTTTTATTGTTTTCCTAGAGCCAACCTTCCATCCATTTGCATCCATCCTCAGGCCCGGAAGGCACGATGGATTGGGAGTAGATGCGACGAGCCTTTGCTCCTATCCTAGCTGTTGACTATTGTTTCAGTAAATGCAACAGTGTAATATGCCACACAAAGCAAACCGACACACAATGCCACAATCCCGCCCGCTTGGCACACACACACAGACAGGGCACAGGGTGAAGAAGGTGGGAAGCGGTATTGAGTTAAGAAGTTAAGTTTGACGCCAGATTGCTCGATTGTGTTTCCGCTTTGTGTGTTAACGCCCTGCGCGGTGGGAGTTGCTCCTTTTCCGTTCCCACTCTCCCTTTTCCGTCTCTTTACATAAAACCGCCTACCATGCCAAGTCAAACGCGGAATAGAAACATAATTAAAAACGCATCTGTGTGTCTGTTTGCGTGTGTGTGTGTGTATGTGTGTTTGTGTGTATGTGTGAGGGTGCAGTAGCAATCCGGTAGTAGTGTGTATCGCGATCGCACTCTCAGCTGAAACTATTCCACTACCGTAGTGTACAGTCACGTCTCGTAGAGAGTACGATTTATATCATCTTGTGCTGTGTAGAATCGAGAACTGAGCTGGGATGCAGTTTGGAAGTACACTATTAGTCTATGCGGATGCGTGTTTGTTTGTATGAGAAAGAAAGAAAGAAAGAGAGGGAAAGAGAGAGAGAGAGAGAGAGAGAGAGAGAGAGTGAAAGAGCGAGAAAGAAAGAAAGATAGAATTTACAGAAACTATACATACAAAGAGATTGGCGGGGGAAAAGGCGTATAAAACCTATTCAATCATGTTTATATGGATGTTAGAGATTATTTTATATTTTTTCACGCTCGAGAATATTACTGAATGGAAATAAAGACAGAAAAACAAAACCATACCGACTTTACTAAGGTAGAGATGTGGAGTGAGTGTTTGTGTGTATGTTTTTCTTTGGTATATTGTTAGTAGTAAAACTGTCCATGATGGTAGGAGCAAACCATGTCTAAATGGCAGTAAAAAGCATGTTTTTGTTGATAATTGGTTTTTTACTTACACCTACACGCTGCGATTATTTCCCGCTTTGCTATCTGTCCAGATTAAGATAGACGGGATCAGATGTCTTTTTGGCAAGTGCGATCGTACGGTCGGAAATTTAAGTAAAACATTTTCTTTATTTATTATAACTTAAATTGTGATTGCTTTCCTATATTTTACATTCCGCATTCTTTCCTTTTTGCGCATCATATTTCGTATCTTGTGCTTTTGTGTAGGTACGCGGAAGGAAAGTATATTAATAAACTAACTGGTGTTAATAATAACAAATCTAAAAGGAAAAGAACTCCCAGGAGTTTTCGATATAATTTTATATTCAATAATATCACCTTAATCAACTGAAATAACTAAATCAATTGTGAAAACACAACATTGATCCTACGGTACACAATATAAGAACAAAACATGAACATGTTGAGAAACACAATACAATAAACAACCAAACATGCAGTATCTTGTTGACCTGTGAATGCGCTGTATGAAACCAAATTGTATTAAAAGCTAAAGTACATTTATAATTCCATTTACCAACATTTTGTGCCCATTTTTTTTTTCAACCCAAAAACACACAAACTTTACACTCATCTTCGTAAAAGCTTTTCGGATTTCCTTTCAGTGTCATCGCCATGGCCAGTTTACAGAATGATTACGAAAAAATAACCTTTCTGCACGAGCCGGTACCCTCGGAGGTGCTCGGGGTGCTCAGCAGCTAATATGATTGCATTACAAAACTGTTACTTGCATACCCTTTTTCTACGTGGCCGGCAGCATTCCGTTGACCTTATTTGAGGCGACAGTCCACGGTTGCAGGTGAGTGTGTCGGTGGACGTCGTGCCGTACCATCCCTACCCAAAACTTTCACAGACACACTTTACGGTACGTGGCACACTGTGCACAGTGCACTGTGTATTTGGTGCACATAATTAGATTCTTCCCTCTCACCGCTCCAGGTGCGATGCGATGCGTAATGCGTTGCCACTTGGAAGGGTTGCCTTCCGGAGGGTCCCGTTTGTCTTTACAGCTTCGTGAGAATAGTTTCCAGGGCCAGCCCATCGTCACTAATTACCTCCCGCAGCATCGCACGGACGGCAAATTCGTTAAACCGGAGCGCAACGGTCCGCAGGCCGAGCAACAGCTTCCCCAGCCGGGCCGTCGCCGGAAGCGCTGCGGTAGGCTCTGTACAGGTCGTCCCGACGGAGGTACACCGGACGTCCCGGAACGGTATGCCGAGTGCAATGGGAAGCTGTTTCGCCGGTGCAAGCTCGTTGGGCGGTTGTTGTTGCTGCTGCTGCTGCTGCTGCCAGCAATAGTGACCAAGGGCAACAAGAGCCCGCTCGGCAAACTGTTCCAGCTGGGTGGCTTCCCGGCCACTCAAAGCAAACTCTGTTACGCCCGGTTGCATCCCGGAGTGTGTGTGTGTGTGAGTGTGTTGTGCAGCATGGAAAAACGACGGTAATGGGAAGGAATCGTTAGCAGGAGATTTCGATCGATTGCGGGCCGAGTTCCCTCGCCGCAAAAACAAACCTTTCCGACACAGTATCAGCGTCTCGAGCAGTGATAGTTCGATAAGATCCACCCGCAAAGCCTTGATGTCCTCCATCACCGACCGGAGATGGCCGTCACAGCAGCTGAAGGGAAGGATATGCGGTCACTGTGTGTGTCTGTGTGTGTTTGTGTGTGTGTGTGTGTGTGAAATGCATTAAAAGAGCAAACCTTACCGTTCGACCAGGGACGAGATATCGATGGACCAGTTGGCAACCCGAAGCAGAAAGCATTCGTACCACACGTGCCGCAGGATCTCGTTCTGCTGCGCCCGGCCAAAGATGGCAAAGTGCTCGTTATGACGCACTTGCCGGATGCACGCCATCAGCACCTGGGATAGAATCTGCACCGACAGCCCGTCTGCGCTCCCGGAGTGGCCGAGTGGGAAGGAAGGAAGGAGCGTAAGTAAGAACAAACAGACGAAGCAGACGCTCGCCGTCCACCGTGGAGCGACGGGTGTTTGATTAGCGCTATTTGCAAACGGCGCAGAATAGCAAGATTCACCCGGCACTTGTCCAAGTGGGGCGTTGTGCGAGGGGGCTGCTCCCTTTGCAGCACACAGTACCACTCACAGCAAGTGAACTGGTTTTGCTGCATTGATTACATTACTTGGAATTCGTTTATCCTGCGCAAGGCCGAGTGTGAGGGCGATTGATTGAGGCGAACAGGTGATGATTGCCCACCCAACGCCCAGCCCACGAGTGCAGCCGTAACCGTTGCGCAAACGGTGCAATCTCCCGCAAACATATCACTCGCCAAAGTGCCTGCACGATGCAAAGCAAACCGATTGATTAGCGGAAGCCAGCTGGGGGTGGCCGTTTGGTGGGTGGGAATTTTTCAAACTAATTATTCACTTACTTCTTGGATCGATACAGCACAATCAAATGCTTCTCTGCATTCTTACAGAAGCATAAGCACATTCCGATCTGTGGTAGTACACGCTATGTAAAATGTAAAACACGTGTTGAACAGAACGCGTCACGTGGTGTTCAAGAATTCCAATTTATCGGTTTATTCGAACCTGTTGGCACGTTTTGTGCAAGTGATATGTAGTTGAACAATGTTATGTTTTTCAACTCTTACAAGAGATTACGAAAAACTGTCTTAAAAAAGAACTTTTTCTTAGTTTAATGACCTAAAACTGTACTTTAAAAACAGTTAGTTTTGATTTGGTTATGACTGTTGTTTAAATCCGTCTCAAATATCTGCAGAAGCGTGCTGTTCCGTTCAGAAAACTAAGCTAGGTGCTAAGCAGGATTATAAAAGCTAAGCTGTTCCGTACAATCTCCCCCCTCTCTCTTCCCTCTAATTCGTTATTGTTGAAATAATTTTGTTTACCACCCAGATACAGTCCAAAATCGCGCTTAAAAACAAGTGCGGAAAATCACTAGTGGAAATGAAGCGAAAATGGTAGTTAAGTTGTTGTAAGTAAAACTGAAAATCCTTTTTTTTATGTATGTCAATTCAATAGGTAGAATTCAAGTTCAGAACCACATCCAAGATTTAGCGAAAATATCCAGCCTAGATAGACTCGCTTAGCCTATGCTATTGATAGGCTGTTGGGTCAAAAAAGAGGAAGCCCCAGTTGTTGGTAGCGCTAATCTACACCAACGGTGAGAGTACTCGTACATATTACAACAGTATAAGCTGTTGCTAGGCAATGATGTCATGAGAACCGATAATAAACTTTTCAAAAAATAAAACCACCCAGCTGCTGGTAATTAAAAGCTGAGATATGCTAGAGTAAACGAGACACATTTATCTAGCAGACAATAGAAATGAAATATTTGGCTATCTTTTTCCTTTCGTTCAATAACATCTAATTGTTCTAGATTGCTGTGCCGGTGGCCATTCATTGCATGTGTATACAAGAATGTCCGAATACAAAGAAAAGGGATTGAAATTTCCGTGAACAGACCACTTGAAACGTGTTATAAATTAACCGTCACCGTTGACTACATTGATACTACAAATTATTTCGAAAACCACTAAATAACTCTCAAAACGGAAAACGCATGGTCGATCTTACCTCCATTTCCTCCTCCCGGCGACACTTTCCTCCCCCGGCTTCCACCGCTCAGTACCACCCTCCTAGGCTGCCCTTTTTGGGGCGGCACCATTTTTCGGCCCTTTCTCGGGCCCCGTTCTTGCTGCACGGCCGCCGCATTCATGCCCACCAGGAAACATTTCTGCAGCCGACAGAACGGACACCAGTTGCGGCGTGCCTTGTCCACCGAGCATCCACCCTCGCCGGCTGGGAAAGCGAGAGAGCGGGAGAGCCAATTTAAACGGGGCTATGCCTCAAAACACTCACTCACGATGGGCTCACCAACGGACCGTGCCGATGCACTTACAGATGCACGAGTACACGGCACGTTTGCGGATGCTTCGCTTGAAAAAGCAGGAGCATCCGTCGCAGCAAACCGTACCGTAGTGCTTGCCGGAGCTACGATCACTGCAGACGCGACAGACAAGCGCTGGTGACGCGGACATCGCTATCCGCCTTTTGCTGACCGCCTGCCAAAACGCAACTATCGGGTTGCCGTGGCCGTTGGACACGTTTTTATACTTCCGGTGCTGTGGTCTTCACGACGCAATTATTGATTCGGCCTATTTGCTTTCCCATCGATAGACACAAACCCCCTGTTAGTCTAATAAACGACTAAACTAAACGGCGTTCTCCTTCGCCAAAGGTGTTGCTTGTCAGACACTGGCGCAAGAACGGTTCTTATCGGCGGGAAGTGCGGTACTTCTGCGTGTCAAATCGGAGCAGTTATTTTGTTCATGTTTACATGAAGGACGAGGAGGTCCTTATGATGGTGTCCGACAACAACGATAACGGTGGTCGATGCACGATATGCAAGTCATACTTTACTAGCGGGCAAAGGGTGAAAAGCACGATGAAGGCAGCAGCACCTCCACGCATTGGACAACTGACCAACGTGTGAGACTGTTGGGATATTCCTGTCCACTTGAGACGTTTAGAAGGGGAGAGTGTATAAGTCTACAAACAATAATAATTCAAACATCGAGCAAATACCTCGTGGTAGGTATTTAATTGTGTTTACGCTTTAAGGCAAGTCAAATCTTAACTAGAAAATGTGAAACGTACCACCAATATTACCATACACCTCCGTACTGCCCGTTACCACATTCACCGTACGGTAGCGAAAAAGAAACGCTAACAGGTAAGCCACCCTTGAGAACCGTCCCCCTAACAAGACGTCACCTTTCTGCCCGATTTCAATCAAACGCAATCGCAGCCCGACGTTGGGACGTTGACAATCGACACAATCAATTGACGTTCTGTTTGGTGTTTGATCGGAAACGTAACGATGGTGATGGTGCGAAAAAAAACACCCCTCCCAAGAGCAGGACATTTCTACCGCCTTTCCGATCGATCAACCGGTCTTTCTTGCTTCATTTCGCAATCAAATCGAACCCACGGTGACAGCAGCGTCGATCCAGGGTGGGTGGATTACTTCCGCTATGCTTTACTCTCGTTACACACACATACACACACATTCATCTTCGAACAATCACACCGACACGTACTTTTTTCTGGAGGGGGAAAGGCGGGGTGGAAAATGAGCGTTATGTGATGGCTGTAGATTACGGTGAAGGAATCATCCACCCGTCACACCGGGTGACAGGTAGATGGGAGGCAACATTTCGTTATCGATGGGCGAAAGGTTGACACATTGTGTGGTTGGGAATGAATATTTACAGCAGAGTAAACTTTGTCTCAATCCGAGCGACAGGGAAAGTGGAAGAAGGCAGAGAAAGAAAAGGAGATGAAAGTTGTGGCAGGAAGCTCATTAGAATCAGCCACACGGTCAATCAAACAACGGTAGTGTGGTGTGTTTGGCTGGAAATTTTTAATGAGCGCTTCTCTTGGAATCGTAAGCAATGTTCGCTGCTAAGTAACTCATGGCAGCAAAAAATTTAAAAAAACGGATGAAAGCAAGAAACGCGCAGATATTTGCTCATTTTCAGCGCTACTTACCTTTAAGCTACGGTTACTCGCCTTGCATTGCATGCATTGGTTTACGATCTAATCATATAAAAACAAATTATTCAATAATAACTGTAACATTCAACGTTTTATGTGAACGTAGCAATAATTCTAATATCTTTATACATGAAATAGTGAATAAATTGGAAAACCGCTTAAGCTAAGAAATTTTATCGCAATAAAGTATTAATGCATGCATACATTTAGGCGTAATTCATATTCCATTACCACTCACAAACGCAGCCATTAACCGGTTACGCTGGTTGTGCTAACCAAAATTAAACGAAAAAGCTACTTGAGACAGGAATTTAAAGAAGTGATAGTAGTTAGTAGTTAACGATTACCAATGTACAGAATAAGGGACAAACTGAAATATCTATATGCCTGCAGTAAGCCATTCTTACACAAATAGTAATATACCCTCATCACATGTAATCTTTAGACCATAACTCTCTTGCGTTAATATATAAACACAAGCCATAATGGTAACAACCACCTTTACACTTGACTACAACGTAGTACAGGGCAAGTCAGTATTTAGCGCTAGAAACTAGAGATTCTTATGCTTTTTCATATACAAAACGATTTTGCTTTCTTTGGGAGACGATCGTTGGGAGGATATTCCGATAGTTGGTGATACTGTAACCTTACTCGTTCGATGGTTGGGGTTCAAGAGAGTTCCTATAATTGATTTTCATCCCTCGAATCGAGGACTCTGCCGTCTGCCTTCGTAAAGTGATCGGTTGAGCCATGCAAGTAACGTTGCCCCGTAACGCTTTGTAACGCTACTTGTTGCCCATTGTTGCCCACATGTCTATTCTGCATCTTGGAATAATTTAACTTGTTCGCACTACATTACCATGAAAGTGAAACTTGTTCGTACCATACTAAAATAACACACACCAACTAAAAGACTCAATTGTTGGCGAACAATCGTATGTAAACTCCAGTTTTTACAGTCCATCTGCCTCAAATAGTGCTTTATTTTCCAATACTTTTGTTTTTACTGCAATGCAAATTACCACTAATACCGTACGTTACGCATCGTAATACAGTTCTCGTTGCACTAGCGGCATATATTAAATATGTTGCTACCGGTTACGCTTCCTACCGCTAAGTGCTTACACGCTAAAGTCCACTAAAAACCACACTATCTTCTTATTGCAGCGCCAAAACAAATGCACAACGCCGAGCGCATGCTACTGCTGCTCGGCGCTCCTAGGGCAGGCGTCTTACCTAAGTGTAACGATACTCGCTTGCAGTAGTGCTCATTTCAAGGAATGCAAATGTGAACAGTTCTTCTCACACCAAACACGGCAAATATGTAAAATGAATGCACATTCGTAGCTTCAACTTTCGTACCTTAAACGTAACACCTCTTCCAGGTAGTGTGCGGGAAGAGAAGATCATATATATTTACAAAACTATCCTTTACTTATCATATTGTATAAAAATTGCATTTCGTGTATTTCTAACAGTTAGATGAGGCACTGGTTTCCTCTGTTCTGCTTCGTCTTACAGTAATACGATTAAAATACTTGCATAGATACTTTTGCCTTGTTTTACACAGCTCAGAACCGTGCCTCGGTGTAAGTACGGTACATTCTTCTCGATCCACTACTTTACAGTTTAAAGAGGGGACTCTACTACCTTATCTGTCATCTTTACAGTGCAAATGGGATAAACATTGTCTTGGCTCGTCTTCAAACCAAACTCCTTATCCTAGCACGCGATTGTGGCAAGCAAGCAACAAGCGAGGAACTTCGAATGGAATTTCTTGCACAAACGTGTCAGTACTCATACTCTAGCTCCGGGAACCACGCTACCTTACGAAGATGCCATCAGCTTGGCCGCCTGTATAACATTATGCTGATGGTGATACCCGGCCAAATCGGCCGCCGTCGGATGATGATGATGGTGATGGTGATGGTGGTGCGGATGGGCATGATGGGAATGGGTTAGGGACGCCCCATTCACCGTGCTGCCCATCCCGGGCGACACATGGTGCGGGCTGTGGTGGGAGTGCAGCGAACTGAACCCACCGCTAAAGTACCCGCTCTGGAGGCAGTTGTTCATGTAGTCACCGTACCCGTTGCTGGACGGGACGGAGGTCGGTGTGGTGGACGCACCGCCGAGCGGGTTCGATTCCGATTTGATCTGCCCGAAGGGAGTTTGGTTGCCGCCCGCATTGTTCTGAGTGTTCCCGAGCGCGCCATGGTTCGATGGTGTATTAGAACCACCGCCAACAGCCCCACCATTGTTGTTGCCCGGTAGGTTCGATCCACCCGTGGGATGATTGTTACCGTACCCGTTAACCGGCGAATGGCTGTGCTGTGTCGACAGCGAGTTCGAGCTCGGCGTCGTGTAGATGTGGGACGAATTCAAGCCAGCGGTAGTGTGCTGCTGATGAGCGGACGAGGACACGATACTGCCCGGCACGCTGCCGAGCGACCCGGGCGGTGACAGGGCCGACAGATCGTACTTGCCGACCAGCGAGCCGAGCGTACCGGCGCTGCCTCCGTGATGGGCCGCTCCGAGCGACGAGCCCAGCCCGTACGACTGACCATGGTGGGGCGAGATGTGCAGCGAGCGGATTGCGGGTGACGAAAGGTTCTGCGATTTGGGACTGCCGGTGAGATTCTTCGAGTTGCCGTTCCGGTCAGTTTGCAGCAGGCCTGTGCGAAGCAAAAGGATGTTGTCAGCTTTTTGATTGACCTTGTGGGAACATGTGCCATTAATCCACTTACCGTCACCAATTCCACCATCGTCCTTTTTGCCACCGACCAGTGCCATCACGTCCGCCGACCCACCGGAACCGCCCGTTTTCTTTGGCTTGCGCTTGCGCGTCTGTATGCCATCCTTGCGCATTGCCAGTGGTCGGTTGACGCCGTGCAGCTTGAAGTACAGCCCGCAAGCGTTACACACCGGTTCGCCGTCGTTGTTGCGTCGCCAGAGTGTGGTCGTGCGCGTGCCACAGTTCGTACAGCACAGGCCTAGTCGTCGCGTGGCCGTCTGCTAAAAGAACGAAATTGAGATTGCCATGGAAGAGAAAGAAAAACAAGAACAGCAAAGTGCTCATATTAGTTGTGACTGTTTTAGGCGGTTGTCGAATCGAAAGCACCCTCCCCTCATGTATGCAACTCTGCGAGCCAACTTCAACACCGGCAACCTGCGTGCAGGGTGTGCAGCTGAAATGTGTGGAGCCCAATGTGAATGCTTCTTTAGCTACTTTGAATGGACCTGCTCTAGCTCTGCTGGTTGGGTTATTGGTATTTTAGTCGCACGATTTTCCAGACAAACCTAACTTCTTTAAACTGAACCAATCCTCCCTGAACTACTGTATGAAACTTTAAACTTGTTATTGATTTTATTAAGCAATAATCATCTTTAAAACGATTTTCCTATAATTCTTTTTTTCTTTTTTCTTCTTTTGGTAGAAAATATGAAATTTACTTTTTTGTCCGAAATTTACATTGATGGGAAACAAGCATTGGGAACCTTCGTCCAAAACGTGTCTTAGCACGCCCGCTAGATGGCAGCACCAATTTAGCAAAGACAAGACCCACTCCGACAACCAAATCTTCCGACAGCTCGTACAACGGTCAAATCGCATCTTTAAAAGAGGCAAATTTCTTGTTTAATTTAGTAATTTATCTCAGTTGCTTCAGAACAGATTTACTGCAATAAATTTGATCTTCTTTTTTTTTCGATAATTATATGTGTCAAATTTTGATGAAAAACGATCAATTATTATAACATGTTCCGGTACAACACAGTTCGCCTATTTCTGCCTTCAACCCTTTCCCATTCCTGCCTAGCCTGCCCCTCTACGCGCTATCGCTCAGTGTAACACACGTACGAACTAAACAGTTAATGGACAGAAACATGTGGTAAGGAAATTGGATACTCACACTCACCAGTCTCTTGCTGGGCTTTATCAACGGACGGTTCATACCGTTCATCTTGTGATAGAGCCCGCATGCATTGCAGAGATAGTGGCCGGTGCCGTCCCGACGCCAGAGCGGTGTTGAAATGGCCCCACAATTCACACATTCTCTTCCCTCGCCGAATTGGAAATCCATTGCGCTGTCTGCGTGTTGGTAAAAGCGTGTGCGTGATTTCGATTCGCAACAAAAAAGCGCGAGAAGAAGGGTTTTGGGTTTTGGGGTTCGGGATTCATTCGCGTAACGTTTTGAGGGACATGAAGTGATTATGAGTTTTCCCAAAGGTTTTGGGATTTATTATTTGCGCGAATGAGAGAGAGAGAGAGAGAGATTGAGTGAATGCGTACGCGTTTAGAACGTGAATGTGGAGCCATCGCCACGATTCCGCGCAAAAGGGGGTCCACGCGAAACCGGAGCAGAACACGGGACGCAAAGCAACGACAATTAAACAAAAACCGGGGAGGGAAAGAGAAAAGTGTGTTTTAGTATGATTTATTCGCTCTAGTTGCTATTACCTTCTTCAAATTACCATATGGCGAGGTGCGCTGAAAGCCGGTCGGATCGTAGGCGCGCCAGGACCCCATCATCACGTTCTGCGCGTAAAACTGCGGTGGAAGCTGCGTATGCGTCGTGCCTGTGTTTGCAGGGGAGGGGAGGGAAAGAAACCGCCCAACAGGCAGGAAGGTAAGCAAGAGAAAAAAGAACCAAAAGCAAGTTAGGCACAAACTGGCAGGCAAAGAAACTCACTCCCCACCGAACGACCAAATAGCAAATGGTGGACCATCGTCCGTCGTTTGCAAAACAGGTCGTCGGCGAACTTACCGAATCCATCCGTCGGCCAGCCATTTTGTGCGGAAAAGTTAGCCGAATGGGCACCGTACTGGGAATGGGGCAGGGCACGGCTCGAGGGCACGTAGACGGGTGCGTTGGCGGCCGCGGCTGCCGCTGCCGCCGCGGACTGATGGTAGGAGCCCGTGTTGCCGGTTGCGACCACAGCTGCCGTCATGTCGGAGTATGCGGCAGACGTGTGAAACATGATCCTGGCCGGAATGGTGCCACTCGTCTCTGCTACTACGTCTGCAGGAAAAGTATGATGAAAATAGAGAGAAAATTAATTACCTTACAGCACAACCATGCTTGGGTCGATGACGGTAGCAAGGCACGAGCTGTCGTGCCGACGATCGTGCGATGAAACCGGGGAATGTGAGCTATTTACGCCACCGTCTTGCAAATGAGCTGAACACATAGTTCACAACCCCTTTATCGGTCCTGCTGCACCTGCATCGTGGGAGGCCTTCTAGCTCCCAGAACAACGACACCACATTCATGGTTAGACAAATTATGTACATTTATTTCTAGTTCTCTTTTCATTGTGACCTTTGTGGCCGAGAATGCTCCAGCTGCTGGTGGCACTGGGTGTTAGAAGTATTAATATCTGCGTCGGAAACTATGCGTAACATCGCGGGAAAACGGGGGTTTAAAAATTCTTTGCTCACGATGGGAATATCCTGGGACACCTTTGTAGCAAATCATTGGTTTTGAAGTTGTTGGACATCTTAACCAATTATAAAGACTTTCGGTTAACTTTTTGTGGTTTGTACTACCTTATCCGTGGGATGGATTTCATGCTAAAGCCACCATGATATGGTCTTAGCAAAAATTGCAATCTCAAACGTATCGAGGTAGACAAAATTACATTAAATTGCTTTAAATGAATCCGAAAGTACAAGCAGTACATCTGATTTGCAAACATAATCTTAAACTACACTTAATAAACAGTAAAAATAAATTACCTACAAACTGTGACCCAACAATAATCTGCTTCAGTGCATTCCTTCGATGTTAAAATCTTCCATAAAACTCCAACCGAACTCCAAAATCAAAATAATTTCATCGTTTTTAAAGCACTCCCATTTCCTCCCGATAACTCGATCGTGCCAAACTGAAGAAGACACCGTGTCTGGAGCCAGAGGGGTCCCAGAGCAGACCAACAAATGCCCTCCGCTCGCCCCCTTTCCCCTCTATTTGATCGAATGTTTTGGAAAGCATCAGAATCGCTCATCGTTCGCCCATAAATTGGAATTAAGATTAGCGACGCCAAATCTCCATTTTGTGCCCGAGAATGAATCGGCTGCCATCACAAAGATCACAGTTCATTTCCTCGATCAGTCGGCCGATTTGCGATGCACACACCAACCAACATATACGCATTGCAAACAAAAAAAGTTTGCCACAAACAACAGCCAACAGCACGAGTTTAATCGAAGGCACGTTACAAACGCCATTAGATCATTTGGTCCTGCTTCGCTCGCTGCGCTGTGCGCACGTCCCTTATCGCATCCATGCAGCTCCACTAAACTTTGCTATCGCGCATTTGGACACTAATTTTTCGTAAGCAAAGAAAAGGTTGTCCCGCACACTCACTATCAGGGTCTGAAAAGCGTGCTGGATATACATAGTTGGTGCGCTCCTGGGCACACGTTACTACGGTTTCACCGATCCATGCCAAGGGAGACCCCCTCCTTCGTATGGAGGATCCGTTACGAGGTTGGTGGTAGTCGTTATCGCAAACCGAGTCACGTACCACGTGTTCGAAAGGGGAAGGCAAAACAGGCTGCTACAAACTGGTCGCCCTGGCTTGCCGTCCACGATAAGGATGACAAAAACCAGACCTTAAACAATAAGGCGGTCGACCAGTGAGGCGTACCAATTTAAAGGAAAACAAAACTGGAATCATACTGAACCGAGAACAACCGAAACGATCAGACCGGAGAGAGCCCGTACACCAGCATATCTGTGTGATAAGTGACAGACAGTTTCCAACAACGCACCAGCGGAACAATTGAACGGGGTGGACCGACGCCCGTTGCTTCGTTGCCTCTGTTTACTCTTCCTTTTTATTCAAAATTCATAACTTCCGCCCCGGAGCACTAAATTGAGGGGAAGGGGGAGTGCGCCATCCCATTACCAGCACACCATTATGATAAGCCCGCACAAGTGCTGGAAAGTCGCATGGAACAATCCACGGTACGACACGCTACACGGATGGATGAACTTATTCGCCTCGGTAACGGGAACCGCATTACCTCGTCGATCGTACGGGGAGCATTCTGATCGGTGTGGGCTCATCGGAACAGAATTGGCGCAGCAGTAAAATGTTGTCCTCTGTAGCGCGCACCGTACCGTAACGCTGCGGGTTCTAGAAGGCAAGAAGTTGCGGATCGTCCACCTCAGTACCCGTTCCTATGCGTTCTGTAGCTCTGTACTATATGTGGGTAGCTTTTCCAGGTTTCACGCAACCCAGCTCGAGGTCTTATTCGGCGGGTGCAAGGGCGACTGCAAAAACCGTTTCCTTGGAACGGTTCTGTACACCCTGACAACTACTACCGATCACGGTTTACCGACTATGCCGTTTCTGCTCTTCTCGATCCATCATACAACCGATGTGCACACGTGCATGTAGAAGTATCGCTGTTGCTTTGTTTTACCACTACGCTATCACGGTTTGAGTGTCTAATCAACACCCCTGAAAGCTGCTGGTTATTGTGCGTCAGGAAAGTTACGCCTTCAAAGCTCTTCACCGGTTGCTGTCAAACCGTGTGTCACTTTCTAGCCGAGCGATACCACCATGGTTTGACACGCGTCGGCACGAGGGAGGAAACGTGATCTGTTACGAGATCGTTATCAGGTGCGATAAATATCTTACTATCGTGCGGTCGTCAGATTGTGCTATCTAGCATGTCTCGGTTGCGGCCTGACAGATGACATGTGTTTTAGCACCGGCTTTTTCCTTTTCTTTTCTTTTTTGCTCCTATTATCTAGCGATCTCCGAAGCGATCCGTTTGACCGATTACCGAATTGCTACCAGCAGGAGGAAGGCACCGACAGCAGGCAGGATTGGATGTTACTGTAAATGATTACCATAATTACACGCCGCATTTGAATGATCGGACACTACGGGCAATGGCGATGATATAGTGTATTATTTGCTTCTGCCGTGTGAGTAACTTGTGAGTCGTACATCAAAATGACTTTGAAGACTTTATGAACCACATAACAGAACTTAAATCCTTGAAATAGTGATCAATATCACAGTAGGCTATTTCGAGGATCGAGTGTATGGATGCATTAATTAAAATTCTACATTATCACGTGAGAGTAGCGCCACATTAACCGACATTTTAAACTACAATAAGATAGAAGTTTAAAAATATACCAATCATCAATCCAGTTACAGAGAAACAATTCCAAATTAAAATGTAATAATTGATCAATATGGCAAAAAGTGTTTTCAACAAAAGTTGCTCACTGAACAGCCAATTGAATTTCAATAGAACTCTAAAGGCTATGCTACGAAACCGTAGTATCAATGCTATGAATATAATAAAGTAAAGTAGTAATGCAATGCATAGTATGAAGTAAAATGTTTTGAGTAAACAATACATCCTTACCGTCAATACATCGTAAAACGGCATTAATATGATGACATGGTGACGATTGAACAATAGTTGAAGCTACTTATTTCTATAAATATACTAGACCTTACCAGAAATAAATGAACTTATTTACTGCCTTCTTTCGCTGTGATAAACATTTGTTCAGATCAATTTACCATTAAAAACCAAATTGAAACCAAAAGGACAAAGCCCAATGCAACGAGCAGCAAACTTTCAAACTTCAATGCCCAGTCGTGGCATTTTTAATGTTGCTGTTGGTTTTGTTTTTCCTTCAACATGATGAATTGAATACGGCGAAAACACCGTCCCATGCTACATACCTGACCGCAAAAATGCTCCCCAAAAAGAAAGCCTGAGCGCGTTAAGGTGCACATACATTTCGGTGCATTTCAGGCCGCCTCAACCCAACACTTCCCCACCGCATACCGCCCTGAGTTGCACTCGCTCGCTCGCAAGGCTGACAATCAGGCTGACCCGATAAGTGTTTGGCGCACGATGCAAACGATCAACCGATGGTGGTCACATCGGGGCAACACGGATGGAACAAAAAGGCAAACGTGTCTCGCGGCGTCCCGAACATAAAACAGATTCTTTCCATTAAGGTTCTTATCGACCGGGTACGAGGCGCCACTCGGTGTGCCTGCCCCCTGTGTTGCCCTTCGCATCCCGCGCTAACTGAGGGTGAACTCTTGAGAATTCGTTCATTTGCCCCGGGGTCCACCCGGCTGTCTCTCTCTCTCTCTCTCTCTCTCTCTCTCTCTCTCTCTCTAACTCTCTCTGCCTTCTGTTTCAGGTAACCTTCTCTTACTTCCGAAACACCCTTAGTATCCCTATCGCTGGAATATATCCCCCCTCCGTACGTATTGATCGTATGGCTGTCATCAACTCCTACCCGTTACCCAATGATACGGTCACGTTTTTTCGATCTTCGGTTCCGGTGCTCCTTTTTTTACTTTCCTTCTCCCATCTCCCTATCCTTTACTTCAAAGCACTTCAAACGACACTGCCTGCTGTCCACGCGCTCATAAGCTCATTTGCCGGCACGATCAACCAGCCAGCGAAAGGGCAACATAACAGCGAGCATAGCCGCGTTTGCAGCCGCATTTCCACCAATAAGAACGGACTGCACCAACTCGATCGCGAGTTCACCCCGGCGGCGCCGCACCACGCCGACGCGGACGGAAAAGAAACGGGAACAGTTCGAGCGCAGCACCAGAAAACACAGCCGCAAGACAAAGCTCACCATAGGGCGACGGTTTTTATTCTCGTCCCTCTTGTCTCCGCATTTCGTTCGGTTCGGTGCGGTGTAACCTCCGCTACCGGCTGTCCGCACCTCCAACACCAGCGAACGACGGAATCGATGGAATAAATGCGATGAAAGATGAAGATTCCGGAGATTTCGTGTTTCCACCCGTTTCGCCATCGCTTGGGGTGAAGCAAACCCTATCCGCATTCGACCTACGCGATCGAAACTGGCCAATGATGGTAAAGCAGACCGGATTGCCGTTCCCGGGGTTTGTTCGTTCTCCCCATTCCCAGACACATTTGCACTGTTCCCGGTGCATCCCTTTTCTCCTGCGCATTTGCATGGATCGCGGTCGGCTTATGGATTGCTTTTTTTTTGCTCCCCTAGCGATCGCTCGATACTTAAACAGTGGCAAAGGGCTAGCCAGACAGCTGTGGCGGTGTGGGGAGCACTGGCTAAAGTATGGCGACGGATAATTTATTATGCACAGTTGCGGCCATAAATTATAATCCTTTGACAAATATGATCTCGTTTGGTACAAAACAAAAGTCGTAAAAGTGGTTTTGGTGCATTTTGTTTTTTGTTGCTTTTTTTGTTCCCTGGATCAAACGCACGTTGTATAAATCAGTTGTTTTAGTTTTATTTACTTCAAAGAATAAAATTAACAAATAATGAGAATGTAATGAAAAGCTGCAATACTATTTTCTATTATTATTATTATTATTATTATTGTAAGACGATTTTCTTATGTGTTGTTGTGCTCATAGAAGATTGAGTCGCGCCTATTCTAACATAGCTTCAAACTTTCATCTTTATGAAATGTCCAAATTAGGACTTAAATTAAAAGACTGACTTCGTTCCTATTTTATAAATGAAAATCCATCTCTAACATTAGGTAATCCAATACATAAAAAGGGCCAGTTATCTAATTAGAGAGTAATAGATAATGTGTCAAAAATGATGATTTTGTACTATGATGCGTGTACTATGGTACAAATTGATTTGTGTCTGGTTTAAAAACTGAACGAAGAATTCAGTCGAACATTTGCATTTCCTGTTTAGTTTTAATGCTGTAACCGTTTTAATACAAGTAATATAGTTGATTTATATCACACCAATTGCAAGTAATTACTTTCAAATATTCGATCTTTTATTGCAATACAAAGTGTGAAAATAATAAAATGCACAGGATGTATGGGAACATTATAGAACAGGACAGAATTTTCATGAACAGATTTGGAAAAAAAGATGAGCTAATGGAAAAAAAAATTCTTCTTCTTCTTAGGCACAACAACACCGCTGTCGGTCAAGGCCTGCCAAGTACCCACTCAGTGAAGTGAGCTTGGCTTTCAGTGACTTATTGTTACCATAGCAGGATATTTAGTCCTACGTATGGGGGCACGGTCTATTCGGGACTTGAACCCATGACGGGCATGTTGTTACGTCGTACGAGTTGATGACTGTACCACCAGACCGGCTCAATGGAAAAGATTATTTGACTAAAATAATAAGAAAATGCTGCTTGTGCTTCTCGTTGGTTTTTGTTTTAAAGAATCAAAAGCATTGATGGAAGAATGTGAAAGCAAGTTCTCAAGTCAATGTAAGAGATATTTAACGAAATTTCTATTTCTTCTATTTATATTTCTATTTAACGAAATCTTCTATTTTATGGATAAAACTTCCGATTGTTCAAATATTGTTTGTTTGACTCAGATAACTTATTAATCAAAGCATAGATAGTTAAGTCCATTAATGGCTTACCCAAAGTAGATCGGTTTGTTGGGTGGCAAATAAGTTTGTCAATTAAAAATATAAGCACGTTAGAAAGTGTATAAAACATGAGAAAATGGTCAAGAAAATATCACCAGATGTTGATGATTTTCGCAATTATGCACGGTCTTCTTCTTCTTCTTTGGCACAACAACCGCTGTCGGTCAAGGCCTGCCTGTACCCACTAGTGAAGTGAGCTTGGCTTTCAGTGACTTATTGTTACCATAGTAGGATAGTCAGTCCTACGTATGG
The DNA here is from genome assembly GCA_000473525.2 of Anopheles melas. Taxonomy (NCBI): domain Eukaryota; kingdom Metazoa; phylum Arthropoda; class Insecta; order Diptera; family Culicidae; genus Anopheles; species Anopheles melas. Next base: position 36,114 of record KI919329.1, on the reverse strand, counting down.
GGACGCGGTCTATTCGGGACGTGAACCCATGACGGGTATGTTGTTACGTCGTACGAGTTGACGACTGTACCACCAGACCGGCCCCAATATGCACGGTCTAGAAGCCGTCTATTTATGTTCCAGTGCTCAAATATCCTAAGTAAGTGCTCAATAGCATTTGAGTCGTTGCAAAGAACCCCCATCATCCACATCAAGTAACATATCTATGAGAAATTCTAAATTTAGAATTTATGTTTTTCATCAACTTTTCCTATTTAGTATTCTAGTACAGCTGCTTCATAAATTCCCTATAAAATTATGACTCTCTTCTCTTAGTAATTATTTTTTTAAAATTATTCCTCGCGTTTTCTACGCAAAGCACGGGATTGAAAAAAAGATAAAAGTTCCGAAAAAAACCTTTCTATGCACTTGCCATAAAACTACGTTCTAGTTAACAATTATCACACCACTACGTACCATCATGCGTTATCAGCCATTTCTTTCGGTTGCTCGTAAAAACGGCAAGCTTTCCCGAGTGCAACTTAAACCACAAAACGCTCTCAAGGATGAGGAGCTCCACTGCACCTTCTAATGCTATAGACCGATACATCAAAGATACTTTTAAAGGGTTTTTTACAACTTTTTGATTTGCTTGCCGGCATTCTGTTGCCCTGCTGTTGTACTCCCCGCAGGGCTGGTGTGCTTCTGGGTGCGGTTAAATGTATTCATAATTTTATGATCCATCGTTTTCGCTCCCCGCACTGTCCCGGCAAAGCCCAAACCAACCTCATCACTCCTTTTCCAACAAAAAAAAACTTAGCACAAAACTGCTTCAATTTGAAGTCCATAAACAAAAGCGTACGAGCCAACCTACACTACCACTAACAATACACTCCCAACTCCTGCGGAACTGGTTCGCTAACGCGTCCTATCAGCGGGTCGTAAAACTCGAGCCGATAGCATCCACCGAACGAAAGGAACAGTTTTACGACGGCGGCGGCATAGACTAAACTTTATAACCCTCGTATCGTATTTTTTCCATACTTATTTTTTCGGCCCCCTTTGCTAGATGTGTTAGGCGCAAACGAGTCGACTGGGGATGGTGGGGATGAAATGAAGGAAAAAACACACTTCTTGCTGGAAAAAATGCACGCTTCCTAACGCTCATTGGCTCATATTGAAGGTCGTAAAATGGGCGAAACATGCCCAGAAACAAGAAGCACCGAGTGTGTCGAATTAGAATGAGGCCTTAGCCGTTCTAAGCCAAGTGAACGATTTTATTGACCCGCCTTTTTTCCACTGCAGGCTTCAATTACCAAATTTTCTCAACAAGCACCTCCTCAGCTGAATGATTAATCAAACCCTCCCGCAAAAGAGTTGGAGACTCAAAAACTCTCTTATCAGGTGACCGAACGAAGGCGTCAGCCCGTTTTGCCTACCTATACCACCAGCTCCATCACCTCCGGGACCTTCCTTCAGACCCCATAGCCGGGTGGGCTGGACTGTGCGAAGTGATTTCTTAATTTTTACGAGCCGAAAAGCGCAATTAACTTATCTGATACACCAATCTACGCAATCAAACCCGTTAATGTGTGATTCCGGGAACATTGCCCCGGGTGAGAGAGAGATCTTCATTTTGACGGCTACACTCGAGGCTCACAATTCCAGCAGCCAGCCGCAACCATGCCAGGGAGGGAAATTCCTAGAAAATGTATACCAAAATACCATCCCTTCTCCCCATCGCCCAGCCCAGTTGACCAGTGGTGATTGGTTCGCTGGACCGAGAACGAAAACGCTAGACGAGGCCACGGAATTGTTTCGGCATTTCTAATGTTTCCCTTTTTTTCTCTCACTGTTGGGACTCGATGGAAACTCCCCATCCAACAACGGGCATAGGGTAGTTCCGACGTCAAATGGGAGGGCGTGCTCCGCGGGAAAGGGAACAGGGAGGGTACGATCAAAAATTAGAAGCCCAATTTTGGAGCGTCTCCGGTCGGTTGCGTTTGAAGTCCATTCCATTTCTTTATCAACTCATCCATTCTGAACTGCGCGCTCGCAAGACGACAAATGAAACGAGCGCCACAGCGATGAATAATTCGAATTCCGAACAGTTTCTTACAGCGCGGCCATCTTTTGTGTTTAGGGAGGCGGGACGGGTACGGCTGGTAGACCGGGCCATCGAACACAAGAACACATACCGGAAGCGTACAAACAAGATTTTTACGACCGTTCCCATTTGGCGTTCCGCGATGCCAACTCGTGTAAGGGCTCGTTCGGAAGGCACCTTTGGTATGTGTGTGTGTGCGTGTTTTGAGGTTAAATACGGTGAAGACTTAATGTGGAGTGTTGGCGCTTAATTCCCAATTGCAATTCCATTGCCACTCGGAACGGTTTGATAAAGATTGAGTAATTTAAGAAGCGAAAAATATAATGTTTGACATCTTCGTAGTTTCATTGCTACCGTTCATAAACTCAAACCACCGACGGCAATTCATTGAAGACATTAAAGTTTGGTAAAATCATTTTTTTACAGAATCTAGCAGACAATTGTACGGGGTTAAGTTATACTGTAACTATGGATTAACATAGTTAAACTGAATAATCATCATTTGACTATAATTTAAGCAAGTTTTATAAAAAGTTTCAGATTAACAAATTCAAATTTTGAGCATAATCAAAATCAACCCAAATTCAAAACAAATACTCCATCCAACAAAATGAACATTCGTTGGTTAAGTATAGAAAAAATCTAAGAAAATATTAACCAAAGCATCATAAAGAACCAAGGTGCTGAAATAAACGAGAAATCTCGAATATAAATTAAAAATACACTGCCAACTATAATTTGATCTAATTCATTTAATATTCTTCTTCCACTTGGCATAACGTCCTACGCGGATATGCCGGCTTCCAAGACTTTATATATATATATATATATATATATATATTTATATATATATAAATAATATACAGATCATCTTCATAAGCTATACACTATTTATGTAGCAGTAATGAGTCATATCACTTATTACTCTTGGCTTAATCATTTGCTTTATTTTGTACAACGAAGAACAGTTACTAAACCCTAAATTGTTATAGCTTACTCAACGCTCCAGTCAACGAGTCTAGCGATGGTTCACGCATCTTCTAAAATTATGTAAACCAATTCTGCCTTGAACGTCTAAAATTTCAACTTCAGCCTGCTTTCACCCCAAGCCCATGCTCCAATTTGCCATTGCCAAACTAGCCAGTCCCCCTCCCCGCTGCCCGACCGAAATGCTTAACCAATCGGTCACTGTTGCAGAACACTGGAGATTGTGGCAAGCCACCGCCGCGCGTTGTCGTTGTTTTTGGAAGATTTTGGTAAAATTATTCCGAATGTCGTTCACACCAAGGCTACCAGGCTCCTTTCCCATACCCACTATATTGCCCAATGCAGCCCCACGGCAAGAGAGAGAGAGAGAGATAGAGAGTGAGAGAGCGATCATCGCGGATGTCCACAAACAGCCCGACACCGCCGCCATACCGTACTCTCAATCGATCACCTGTCACGACGGGGTGGGCCAAATTGGTAACATCAAAACCCCCAGCGCGCCCAAATCGATCCAACCATTTGTCTCCGGGCGACGGATGACGCTTGATGGTCGATAAAGGTGGCGCACTACCGCTACCGACTCGGAGCACCCATCCCAGAAGCGCATCACCCTTGTCATCTACCGACACACACACACACACACACAAATCGGTGGGAGGCCCACGATACTTCGTGGTCAAATCCCTGCTCTACCCCCTCACGCGGTGGTGCAGGTGACCTCGCTCGCGTTTCGATTCCGCTCGGGGCTTCCGTTCCTTCGGAAATTATGTATGCCACATTTTCGACACGCACTTACCTCACCTCCTGACTGGCCATCATCATGCCCTCGCGCCCTGCGGGGAAAAAACCGCCTCGCGGGGTCTGTCGGCATCCATTAGTCCAGCTCGACACCGAAGCAGTAATTAAATCATCTTAAATCACTCTCCCAAAACACCACACTCTTACCCACCGGGCACCGGGTTAGCACCGCATGATTCGAAGGAGCGAAACCCGAAATGAAACTCCCCTAATTGATTCAGCGAACGCAGCCAATTCCTTATGCAAATTCGAACCATTCGCGCTCGCCCGTTCGAACATTGTATGTGTATATTTCAACACACACACACACACACACACGCAAGAGCGCTTGTACCTTCGATTGGGATGCCAGAGGGTAGAGACAACAACGCCGCAGCCAATGTGTCTACCACGAGTGTGACACCACGAGGTCTTCGGGTCTCGGGCGGGCCTTTCCAAACGCATGCACGCATGAGCATAAAAGTGTGTGTCCCATCAGGGCGGATTAAGCGAAATTGGGGAGTGGTGGCGGTATTGTATGCGATCTGGTCTGCTACAAAACGTAATCATATCTTACGCAGTAGAAATTGTACACTCGGAAATAGCTCACATTCACTACTGGTCACTACACCACACACACAGCAAAACACGTAAACACGCCGAATATGCGGTTAAAGGAGCGAAACGAACAGTACGGTAAGGTTTGAAACAAGAGCTGCCTGGCGGTAAGGAGGTATGGAAGTCTAAAACAAGGTGTCGGCTTCCTTCCTTTGTTGTTTGTTTGTTTTGTCTCAAGTCGACGGCTAAGCCCCAAAGCATCTCAAATATTTACTCACCCCTGAACGGTGGAATAGTGGTAAATGATCCCGAGTAAAAGTGGTCAGTATTTAAAACTAATAGTTGAGGGAAAAAAAGTTTTATTATTTCTACCAACAACAAGAAGATAATCCACACTGTTTAACAAACTACCAAAACTACACACCTCCCATGCAGCCCGTAAATTTGACCACCGCCCAACGCCCCACAGTGCACAGCATTCGGAGCCGCTCTGTGTGGTGATTAATTAATTCACCATACCTGATTCCCGTTAGTGTCAACGCTGACCGCGCTCCGCCCGATCTTTCACATTTCGGCACCGGGTCTCGTTTGTGTGTCGATACGAGCCGCGATACACGGTTGGAACAAAATCTCTCAACCTGCCCCTGCCTTTAGCATCTCACGTCTACCACTCCTCCTCCTTTTCCCCCCTCCCTTCCATAACACCCCATCGTTCACTCATTGACTCATTTGCAAATGAGACATTTTTACGATCACCATAACCGTATATTATGGCGTACTTAAGACCAGGGCTTTTACGACGTCAGTTTTGCCTCTTAAGCTCCAACCCAAGGCAATAGTGGCAACGGAGAAGGAGTGGTAAAGGGGAGTGGAAGAGAAACACACTCGTCACCTGCCGCCGTTACTGTCCATCCCTCCCCTTTCGCCTTGCGTTACATTCTGTCGCCCCAACAACCCTGCAAATCATAAAACAAAGACAAAGGACATCAACGGCCGAACGCGCCACGAACGCACCCGGAACCCACTCCCCCAGTATCTCAGTCAGCGTCAGCGAGAATCGATCAAGCAACAGAACGAAACACTGAAGACGATCGGTAATGACAACGATCAACACCATGAGCCAAGCACTCACACTGCGCGCCCTGGCCCTGGTTGCTGGGTGTCAGTTGGCGGCAACAAAACAAACGAAAAAAAAAATACTTGTGCGTGTGTGAGGTTTCGCCGACCGACGAGATTGATCACTGCAGCGAAAGTTATCGACATCAACCCGTACGATCGTACGCGCGCGCACTCAGCCACACACACAATCAAACCGCAGATCCGCTGAAAGGGGTGGAACTGACGGAACAAGCGCATCCAAAACGGCTACGGATTTTTTTTTTCTTCTGTCCCTGACGGACAATGCAAAATTGCTCGCTCGGGAGCTGGCGAGAAGTGGGGACCGGACAACGCCCGAGGCGCACCGGGAAGACCGGGAAACGACAAAATGCATATTATATGATAATTTAGCACTCGATCATTTATTGATTTTAATGGAAATTGTATGTTTTATATGGTCACATGGCGTATGGGCATGGCGTCGGACTGATCGTTGTTCGGTCTGTGTCCAGGTCCTGTGGGTGATTGTTTGTAAGTGCCGGCATCCTTTCTGGGGGTTGTTGCATTTCTGTTTTTGTTTTTTAGTTTTGGTTTTGGTTTTATTTTATTTTCTCCTTTTGTGTGTTGCTCTGTGACTGCACTTTGGGCTAGTGATTTGCTTCTCGCTGTTACTTGCTTTTTTTGTTTCCGTTTTCTTTCGCCTCGCTCCGGATGTCTTTCACTTTTGAAAAGAGTTATATGTACTTTGCTTCTCTGTAAAGAATGCCATAGAATCACTTTATGCTGATTTAAGTTTAAATTATCGAAAGTCCATTTAATTCTTCTGCGCCAACTGCGCCTATCTTCTCAGTGTCCAGGCTGAGAATACACCATCCAAAACTAAACACCCGATAAGAGATGGCTCTCGATCGACAAGGTGAATAAAATTTACCCCATTCTGCCTGCAGCCACTCACTGATAGTGTGACAAATAGAGCGAACGGCAGGAACAGAAACAAAAATAAACAGAAGAGTCCCCCGCCCTGCCATTGGTGTGATTCTGTTGTGCAAACGTAGCACAGCCACAGAAAAGAAGCCGATCGCCATCGCAGGGGAGCGGCCCAAACACCCACCGCCACCCAAAAGAAGAAATATTAAGCTTTCAGAGGACAGCGCAAACGTGCCGACAAATTTGAAAAATGTTACCAAATATTTCTTGTCTCCACGGTTGTGCGCACGGAACCGCCATGAACCCCACTCATGCCCGGGATGACGCGATCGCACAATCGGAATCCATTACGCAAGCCTCATCGAACGCCACCGGTGAGTGGGGAGGGTATCCGGAACGGCGCTGCGGATGCGTTTCACGAACCCGCGCGACCCTCGGAGCAAACTCACGAGCAAACCCAAGCGGAAGGAATATCTATATAAACTAAATCACTGCAATTAATTTCGTTAATGTTTGTTTTTCTCCACCCCCCCCCCCCCCCTCTTTTCCAATGGCAGCCGTGAAGCCGGTGTCTCGAGCGCGAACACCAGACCACGTTTGGTAGGAGTGCGGTGCCCATCTTCGGCAAACTTCTTCGTTGTTGTTTTTTTTTTCTCCCTAATATGCTTAATCGACTCCGACTGAACGATTGAGGTCCATTGAGGCGTCACCGGAGCGATCAGAGCACTCGGCCTGTTTCCTTCCCTTCATCTTGTACTCCGTTTTTCCCCCGCTCAGCTCGCTCGATCGATAAAGCAGATGGAAATGGTTGCTCACGAAACCGCTTTCGCTCCTTTCGAGATTGATCAGATCCCGATAGGGGAGGGAGTTTGTTGCTACGACGGTGACAAAGATGCTCCCCAACCGATCGCGACTTAAGTGACACCGAAAAGGATTGCCGACGATCGTAAAACTGCCGAATATATCAATTCCTGGGCCTGGGCCAACGGTCGACCATTTCCCGCCCGCCCCCGGACCCGGATCCGGAATCGAAGCGCACCATGATTGATCGCACACACGTTCTGGTGCCGTGCAAAGGGATCGTCAGCGCTGATGCTCCGCTGCCCAGCAGATAGACTTGTAATGTGCATCTGGCGGGGCCGTTTGGACTGCTAGAAGGAAGCTGCCTGAAAAACGGTGCTGGCGGATGTGGCGGAAACTGTCCCACCAAAACATTTTAATGCCACTTTCATGCTCTCGGAGCGTTCGAGGGTGCGCCGGATGTAAGCGTTTTATTCGATGTTTTTCCTTTTCTTTACAGTTTTTTTGTTAGTAGACATCAAACGCTCTCATCTCAAGTAAAAGCAGCTAGAGCAGAAGCTTAGCACAAAACGAAGTGAAAAGAACATTTCTCTCTGATCCATGCACACACACACACACACGCACAATCTCAAGCCTGGCAGAAGAACAAATGACATCCGAAAGAAAGTGCCCATCCACTGGCTGGGTAACCCTTCGCTTTTCGGGTGACATGTACAATCCGGGGCGCTTTGTGGTTTGCCGACGGCGGGAAAGAAAAATGAAGCCCAGGCAAAAGAATCTTCAGATCATCGTTGTCGCCAACAGCAATGCCAGCGATAGTACGGCGCCGATCGTTGCTTCAGATTTACGCCGCTACCCCGCCTAGAGACCCGGTTGATACAAATCGCTTCGAAATCTTGTTAATCGAAACCTTTTTTTTATTTATTGAGCTCGCGGTATCCGACGCATCTCGTCACCTTTTCGCTGTATGTGTGAGGTTTTGTTTTTCGTTATATACTCCTTAGTTTTTTTTTCAAAGACACGGTTGACAACTCCAACCAATATCAACCGCTTGTCCAGCTGATGAGGATCAAAGAGCTGTGAGCCGTGAAGGGGGATTTCGGGATTGATCTCCCTCGGGCACGTTGAAATCCCACGGTGAAAGTTCCCACTGGCGCCCGGTCACATTCCTGTCCGGCACGCCGGAATGCCGGATGGATGCTGTAACAAGAGTGAGCGATTTTTCACGCGGCACAGGAAGTGTAACGATAGTAGCTGAAAGCTTTTTCTGTTATACAAACCTCTCCCTGACGGTGCTAGATGAGTTCTCCCTTGGGATAGTTCGGAACAAATTAAGAACTTTTCGTGAGAAATTTTAATATTTAAAAATAGAATTTTCTCTCATTTATTCTGCGAGTTGTTTAAAAAACCTATTTTTTTTAATATTTATCTCTTCATAAAGTATAGTGTACAAAATCATGCAGTTGAAAAGCTCATTTTTATCGCGATTTGAGTCACTGAGCATATTATAATAAATTTAGTGTATTTGGTTGCCGATGACATCCTGCGCATAAACCGGTAAACGAAGAGGAAATGTACCTCTACCTAGTATAATTACACTTCATGAGCAAACAAGTGCATACTTCTTACATAAAATAAAACATCATTTTAAACGTAAACCCCAAAAAGCTTACCGAGCAATTAGCTAGCCTATTTGTCCTAATTACGGTGGAAAGTTATTAAGTGCTTCAATTAAACTGTAATGCGTACAAAGTGCATCTATTTGTAGCTACCATTACAGCTGCATTCCTTTTTATTACCTCCATTGTCTGTTAAATTGCTACATCTCTCTACTACTGCACCGGTAATCCCTTAAGCTCTTCCCGGTCGGAAATGATGCGCGTCTTAAATGAGTACTTTGCTCCACACTACGTCTACTAGCGTGGCGTCCATCTTGTTACAATTATTTGTTAATTAATGCTCCCTACGCGAAGATCGGACCGAAAGCCGTGTTAGCTGGGAATGGTTAACGAGCAGCAAAAATGTACAATTCATAAAAATGCACTCAAATTTTTGTTTCCCCCTTTCCCTACAAACCCCACACACCCAGAACAGGCGCGCCAGACATACGGTGCGCTTCAGACCTCGATGGTTTTTGTAGTGCATCGTGATGGTGGTGATGGTGGTGCACCTATTCCGATGCAGCTATTAACGAACTGCGCCCGGAACTCCACCCACCAGCAAATGGGCCCAATGGTCCATTGTGCAAACAGTTGCTGTATTTCCAGCTGCTGTCCATTGTACCTCACAGACCATGAGTTATGGTTACGAATGGAAATTTATGTGCTCCCAATGAAGTCCAGTGCCCCCTCCGCATGCAGCCTAGCACTCCGTACCGCACTGACACTGGCTAAGAGGGTGCGTCATTCTGGATGCATTCGGTCGATTGGTTAATTTTTCGTCGCCCGGAAGCTATGGCAAATATTAAACCCATTAGCAAAAACATACCGGGAAATTCACCTCCCCTGCCCTGTATATCGTCTGCACCATACGGCCTCGCGAGAACATTACGCCTGCTGCTTTGCTCCAGTCGATCCGTCGATGAGCTCATGCCCTCGTAGTACGACGCCACGTCCCAGTGAGTTGTTTACCACCGGAAAAATGATTTTTCATTTCAAAACAAATGCCCCATACACCGTTGAAGTGCTCTTTGTCCAAATGCGCACCCTGGCGGATGGCAAAACTCAACTGTGATACCGGGCTAGCACCATCATCATCGTGCGGTTTCTGGCGCATTATTGAGATGTTCAATTAAAATTTATAAGTCCCGGCCTGTCTCGGGATCTGACGGGCCTGTCTGTTCGCCGAAGCCACGAACAGAGCGTTTGACGATTCAGACCAGACATACACTGCCACGTCTGGTTGAGTTATGGTCCAGTTCGCCTTTATTATATTTTTTTGTATAGCTATGATTCATTCAACTCAAACAACTTCCATCGCTCACTTCCACAGGGAGCCATTAGATGAAAAGTTATGGTTTTTTCTGTGTTTTTCCTTTTGTTTCCAGCACAGTCACGAGACCTTGCATTAGTTCAACACACACACAAACCTGCTTCGATTTAAAATATGGGATCTTACGAAGACAGTGCCCAGACGCGATGAAAAATTAAATTGTTCTACTTTTTATAAGTGGTACGGTGTTTTTTTCAACTATAGCCTTGATTTGCTACTTTGAGGTATATAGTGATTTCCCTGAGCAATTTTCCATAATTTGTGGGTCGTCGCATATGCAATACCCTGTATTTGATGTGGTTTTATGTTAACGAAGTATTAGGTAATTTTTCAGTGCCTTCTATTTTTTGCGTTCAATTTTTATCAATTATATTTGAATTCTCAATGCAAGATCATTTGAAAAATGTTACAAATTAACTGATATTTACAATAATCAATAAATCAGTACTTATTACAATTAAGAATTCTACCTTCGTCAATGAATAATCATTTACAATCTTCCTAAAAAGCTGGTAAAACAATCTTATATGAAAAAAGCTTGTCTTCCAGCATGATATCACCGTTTTCCCGGTACTAATGTTTAGTGAAATATTCAATCATCTTTATGGATGTACGTGGTTGCCATTTTGAATGTATTCAATCCAGTTTCCCCAGACAAATACATACAAACATATTTGTTTATGTATGCAACGAACAGCACATTGCAAACAAATATTGCGCTCCCCTCTCACCATCTGCATATGAACGAATATGCTCGAAAATAAGCACCACTGGCAGATGCATAATTATGTGCATCCAGCAGAAACATGCCACTTTGCACAAGTATCGATCGACGCACACACACACAGCACACATACACCAGCCGACCAGCCATAGTGGTCAGCATGAAAGGGTGAAATATATTACCAACACGCATGAGCTACACATTACGCTCGCCGTTCGGTACACCCCAAGCAACGCAACTGTTCCCACGAAATTATGCTTCCAGCGTGAGCTACATTCGCCGCACTGCCTTCTCTGGCACTCTGGATCGCTGCTGCAGTGCATTTTTCATCCCAAAACACATCTCTCCGCTCGCGATGCTGTAAAGTGCTGGGAAAGCAAGCCACAAACCAGAAACGGCTAGAGAAGAAGAAAAACGACGATCCTTCCCATAAGTAATGGCCTTCCGCACGCCGGAGGAGGTTGCACTTGAGAAGTGAACGGTACGGTCTTGGATCGCATGTCGCTACACTGGCGCCTGTGGCCAGATTCCGTGCACCAGCGGTTTCCGTGTTCGTCTCCGTGTCCTACCGATCGGGTTCGAAAATTCGAATGTGTCCTTTTTTTGTTGCTTCTTCTTCCACACACCGTCCCAACCGTGGCGTGTCAGCAGGAAACATGGAAGTGCTTTATCCCACTGAAACATTACCTCTCGCACGCTGTCAGCACGCACCGTGCACACCTTTTTTGTGCACACAGCGCAGGACGGCCGAGTGGCCAAACTGGAGAAGGGCAACCAGTTATGAGAAAATTTCACGTCGCTTCAACATTACGCCATCGATCAGGTAGCTGAGCGCAATCTGTCTTGCTCCCAGGCGAGCAAGGGAAAGAACTTTTATGGCCATGCACTGCAATCCTGTCCTCGGAACGCCTTGCATGGCCGAAAGGGACCCAGGGTCTCTTCTCCACCGAGCAGTCGAACATGCGGCAGCAGCAAAACCGTTGCCATAAATTTTTGCAAACTCACAACTCACCAAACGAACAGCGCTGCAGCTAACAAGCACAAAACTGCACACTGTCAAAGCGTATGCACAATTCACATTTCCAGGCTTAGGAGTTGGGCCGGCCCGCGCTCGCTACTAGCGCTACCACTCGGGAACATCAGCTTGCATGTGTTTCTCCATCACTCTCCATCCGTCTGTGGCTTATTAGTCTTCTCCATTCTCAACAAGTCGCGTGATTTATGATACCTCACGCACGCACGCAAACACACTCGCTCGTTCAACCAAAAACAAAGCCAGCTCAACCGTATCGGAAGCACCGACAACAACTTGGCAGCGAAACAAACGCTAACCCAACGCCAAACCGCACCAGCCCTAGTGAGTGAGGTAGTCCGATCCGGTTGACATTTACACCTAATATTCATTACCGCAAATGGTGATAAAACGATGCTGTATGTGTGTGTGAGTGTCTGTGTTTTGTGTGAGCATAGTCCCTAGACTCTAATCTCGTCAGCAGCTCTAGCAGTGCGATGCCATCAATCATCCATCGCTGAGACGCATCCTATGTGGGTGCCAACGCCACTAATGCCTAAGTACCTAAGTTGCCGCTGATTAGCTACCGGTTTGCAGCGCCACCTTCTAACCTCACTTCCATGCCGGGGGTCAGGTATCGAACTGTGTGCCTGCGTGCCGGCGGCGCTACAGCTGCAACTCGTTCCCTATCTTGCCTGCTATAAGCCTATTACGGACATTCCACCCGGGATCGAGTGCACCCGCCGACGAAAGATCAACGACGAAATCCCGGACGGCTGCTGTCAACGCACCACCAACACATCGTGGACGATCACAAATGCGACCGTTCTTGTCAGCGGGCATCTTCCGCATCAATCACTCCGTCCGCAGCTCCGCTTTTGGACGGAAACCTGCCATCAACGTCACCCGGGTTGATATGCCGTTCCCTGCCCTAATGAATGAGCCGCCCGGCACCGAAACATAGCTCCCGTGTGCGCGCCACGGTCAAGATCTGGATCACTGCAAACCCCGCTCACCGGTGCTGGAGAGATCACTTCAAACAGTGAACAATAACGATAACAAAATCAACAAAAAAAGCACACACACACACAAACACCAGAAGCAGCTCACTCTCGGGGACTATCCAAACAACAAAAGTTACTTATCTAATAGCGCTAATATTTTGAGCCCCGCTCTTCAGCAAACAACATCAACAACCAACCCCGTGCTGCTACCAGCCTACAACACCCCTTTTCGTCACCCGTGGAACATGAGCTGAAGGCATTGAAGGCATTATAGCATCAGATAACCTGCCGCTACCTGCCCGATCGTGCTGGAAGGATGGTTGTTCACTCTCCTTCTCTCTCTCTATCTAACTGCCTCAATCGATCGACTCGAGGAAACGGTTGTAATATTGCAGAACAGACGCCAACGCAACCGGCCCATGTCTGGAGCCAAATCCGAACATACGGATCGTTGTCCCAGAACGATCCCGGTATCCCGGGTAAGTGGCGACCCAGCACGATCAAGATCTAGTAGCACTTGAGATATTTTCGTTCTCTTCTAGAGATCGTACCTGCTCGTACCGATAAATTGCATGACCGACGAATCGACGACTGTGAGCAGTAGATGCGAGCTAGATATGAGTGTTGAGCCGGGTGAAGGAAAATAGAATCTCAGCTTACACACGCCCTCGCAACTACCTGAATTACGGGCGCTAGGTTTAGGGAAAGCGAGTACTGGCAAAGTGGCAAAAAAACCGAGAAGATGACCCGTGACCCTGCCGGAAATGATGATTTATTGACTTCGTGTTGAGAGTTTTTGAACTTTTACAAGGATCGTTGTGTAAGTGAACGTAACCTGCTGTTACTGCTGCTATTGCCGTCTGAGTCTACGCGTGTATCCTTGAGCGCTGACGAAGGTGTTTGCCATTCTGAGGATATCAGGTATACCGGATGTTTCTCCAAGTGAAACATCACAAAAAGGCAATGTTTCCAAAAAAGGTAGACATACAAATAGGCGCACTATATTGGGCTCTGCATTTCAAAAACAAACATTAAGATCTCAACTCTAAAGATGCAATTAATTTATCGAACAGGAAAGCGTCTAATTCCATATGGTTGCAAACGGAATGCGACTATTACTGATAAGGTTGATTTTTTAATCCATGAAGTAAATTTAATGGAGCATTGCAAGAAGCCCAATAATTCAATTTTTTACAGTTGTAATCACTTTGTAGTAATTGAATATGATTTTTTTCTATTCCTGTCCGATTCCCTGTTTTAATTGACTTAGATACTGAGGATCATAGCTGAGTACATTATTGAACGAGTTGTCTTACTGACGTGTGATACCCACGATAAATTACTTGTCTCTCCACTTTACGTTATACATCGTCTGTGAATCATACTCATTAATTAGGTAAGTTTTGATAAATTATTGTTTTATATTAAAGGTAGTAACAAAACTTTCGAGGAAATTTAAAGCATAAGTATTTGACGATAATATTCTGAAATAAATGATACAATTAACAGTGGATTAACACTTCTCGCAAGCTTTTCTCGTTCCATTTCCACTTTTTCGAAAGATAGTCTCTTCTTTTAAAATATTACTTCAATTCATCAAAAAAGAACCTTCCAACCATATCCGCAAAACTGCAACCCGCTAGCATCCACCATCACAAGGCACGACTGAATTATTCATAACCAACCAGTGCTGTACTGCCTAGCGGCGGCTCAAAATGTGCTCGAAAACTTTACACTAATTGTACCACCGAAGAATGTCGTAACAAATTGATGCAACCCCTACCGTTGCTCGCCACTATCACGCCACTAATCATCTGCTTCTCAAAACTCAATCCTTCCAAGCACGGCGGCGGTAACCCTTTCGAAAGTGACCCGTGTACAATGTTTCTGGCACCAATAAAGTGCAAAATTGATGAGGCTTCATTGGAGGTTTCATACACAGAGCGAAAAAACACGACCGACGGGTGAAAAGCGAAAAACCACTCACTCCGGGCCGGCCCAAGTGGTCGCCACGTCCGTGCTTTGCTTCTTAAAACGCACGGCAAATGGGAAGGACGGAGTTGGTGTTTAATTGCATCTTCAAACGCAACCTTCGCATCGATCTTCCGGCACGACATTTACGAAAAAAAAGCGAGAGAATTAATATCCCTCCACACACACACACACACACATGCGCGCTAGCTCGTTAAAAGCACGAAATACGGGATGCTTGGCGTTAAAGCACTTTTCGCGTTGCAAATTGATGTTAACTTTCGTGGTGCTCCGAATGAGTGAGTATAGTGGGACAGAAACCGCAACGCGGCCCAATGCTCCAGAGGCTTCCCACATCAGGTAGCACAGAAGCTCGCGGTTAATTATTCCCAAATTGCTTCCATCAATGTACGCGTGACGCGCAAACGCACGGACTGGCCGCCCCCGAGCGCAAGAGCAACTTTTGCTAAATTAGGAAGCTTATTAAGAAACGTTAATTAATTGCCAAAAGTAGCATAGCTGGGCCCATATTTTGAGCCGCCTTCTTACTCCCGTGGGTGAATGGTCGATTTTTTTGTGCTGCTAAACCGATTACACCGTTTCATTTGCCTCTCGCTACTGCTTTCAAAGCATCGTCCACTCCTACAGGGCGAAGACGAGTGAAGCTCATTACGCAACTCACCACCCTCGCTGCTAAGCGCTTCATGAGTTCAGCATGGTCAACAAATTGTCTTACGACTGGACCGCATGCCATCGGCCCATTTAATGCCACAAATTATGGTGCTACAATGGTGCCGTGCCGCGTGCGCCCACCATTTTCTTCCTAGACCACTGGAGGGTTCTGGCTTGTGAAAAAAGGGGAAAACAATTTTTCTCCCTACATCTTTTCTAATTGCTAGTCCGAAAAGAAAAGATGGAAGCAAACCTCCCCCCCCCCCTGGTCCACGTGTGTGTGTTTGCTGTGTTACAAATTTTCACCTCTCGATGAACTCGAGCGGGCGCAATGGCGGCCACAACCGTTCGCCCGTGCGTTCGTTAATTAAATTGTCCAACTGCTTCTCGTTTGCGTTCCTCTTTCACTGCTAGAACTCTTCAGGGGCGATGATTGTTCGGAAACATTTTCCCTCTAACGGAGGGAACGAAGAAGAAAAGCTTCACCGAAATCACTACAATATGGCGCTTTTGGCGAGTGTCGGATTGCATGCAACCGGCCAATATATCTTCCACCATTTGCCACAACCGTTAGCGCTGTCACACGGTGTGGACAGTTTTATGGCCCTCATTCAATTCAAACCTTCGGCGGGTTCGGGACATTGCCTGCTTGTCCACTATCCCTACGGTTTGTGTTGGTGTTTTAGCTTGACACTTTAATTCCTTTCCAATCAATCGTGCTCGCCCTGCGGCACCGTTCCGTTCGAGCGCTCCCTAAGGTTTGAATCATGCTGACGCCCATAAAATTTCCCCGTACGGCTAGAAGTGTCACCGCCCGGCTCTTGATAATGATGATGCTGATGATGGCGCTCATTATCAGCAGCGACATTCTCATCACCAGCAGCGCCAGCAGCAGCAGCAGCAGCAGCAGCAGTGTACACTTTATGTCTCTATTTGCTCGAAATGGAAAGAAAGAAGATGATTTGTCCTCGATCGCAGTACAAATTGCTATAGGGTCGGGAAACGCGTCATTCCCCGCTTTGTTTCCGGCGGGAAATAGGCCCAATAAAAGAGTACAGTTTAAATAAAAGCACCAACGGAGAGAGCGAAAGAAACACACGCCAGCCGCGACACTCGTCATACAAGCTGTCGCTGGTAAATAACACACACACACACCAAAACGCGCCTCTGGCAACTAGCAACTGGAGGGGCCTTTTCTTTTTCGGCCCGATCCATCCCACCGAATGTGCCGCACCAGTGTGGGCAGCCCCGCGGGCCAGATGGCAAGGCGGAAGACGAGCAACGAGCCAGCGGAGTAAAAACAGAACGAACCCGATGAGTTATAGGAGAATGCCATTAAGCGGCCCAGCCGACAGAGGAGCAGCAGCAGCATCGACGATGGCGGCGGCAAAAAAACTGCGCCTAACATAAACACATAAAACCCACCGCGTACCCACTGCGGAAGAAGCTCTAAAACTTCGCCTTAAGTGCCTCCGAAAGCGACGGCAAATCGGGTGCTCTCTGCGCGTATGGGTGTAACGGGTCGAATAACGACCAGAACAAATGACTTCTCCCGGTGATGCTCTTGGACACGCCAAGATGTCATACACGGGTGTGTGTGTGTGTGTGTGTGTGTGTGGTTTTTTATACGTCTGCTCCTTTCCGAAACAACTCGCCTAAGATGATGAAGAGATCTCTGGCCATGAATTCTAAGGTTCTCAAGGGCTTTACGACAGACGCGGATCCAGCGCATAGGATAGGTACTTGGCAACTAGCGTGCTGGCACATGATCTATAAACAGTCACGGTGAATAATTACGATTCAATAAAACACTGATGACACGGTTGCATTAAAAAGGAAATGGAAATGTAAGCTATGAGTCTAAGATAACTTCGTCCTCGTCCCACGGCTTGATAACGCTTGACCGTTCAGCTTTGCAGCGTGCATCATAACCCGATGATTGATGACACTTGCAAAGTGTCTTGACTAGAAACAAAAAACGATCGTTTTTTATGCTGCTAGATTATTGTAGTTTTTACTTTAACTTGCACTTCCTTTTACACTACTCCTCACTTTACGTGTAATAAGCGTCCTCCATTTTCTGCCCAAAAAACGACAATTTCACTTTGATCGGTATCCAGTGCAAATTATCAGTGCGTTTATTGAGTCGTACATTTGTCACCACGTTTACCGATTGGTTATAAACGTTTAACTGGTCGTGAAATTGGATCCTTATCATCACCCCGTTCGATCCGATCGTCAGTCAGATCATCGCAAAACGATCCCGAAAAGCAATCATTCCAGCAATCTACCAGCACAAGCTCCACAAAATGACAATCTGTCCTTCTGTTGGGTCCAGTACCAGGCGAGTTAAGAGTTAAGATGTTCCACATCGATAACTTCATCTCGCTACCAAACGCACCTGCAGAAGATGATACACACGCTGTGCAGCGGCTCACCCCATTGCGGGACGATTATTATTCGATCGATCGATGGCAAACGAATAAAACACACAGCGCCACGATCACGATGCCAGCCGTATCATATTTCAACCACACACAGCCGAATCGAATGAATTCGCCACCGTTGATGAGCGGTGCGAATGGCTCTTACACGCTGTTTTGCACACGTCCCAAAACTTCCTGGCTTTCGCGAACTGTCCTGTGCCGGATTGGCACCACGATTCAATAATGCGCTCGCCTGCATCCACTGCACCGGGTGCTCATTTCCTCGAGTTTGTACGTGGTTTTGTGTGTATGTTCTTTCTTTTCCCCTTTTTCGGTAGTTTATTTTTATGTGCTTCGTTCGGTTCGGACGCACTGCGGTGGGTTTTAGCTGACTTGAGGCCCACTTGAAAAACGTTTAAAACGGTACGGAGTGAAAGCCGCTCTTAACCGGACCGCGGTATGCAATGGAAACTCCGCACGCGTAAGGAGCATACAATTACAGAAATTAGGCCCCGGCGGCACTTAGCGATACCACCACCGTGGCACGGAACCACTTCACCCTGAGAGGACGGTGCCGTGATTTACTTGCCTGGAAGGCACGGAAAGGATGCACCGAACCCTTCGTTGGGGAGAAAGTGAGCGCAAGAACAGCGGTGTTTAAAATAATCGACGATCAAGAGCGACGTTTCGGTAGGCCGATAAGAACACGCAGGGACAAATGAGTTTCAGAAGAGGAAAAAAAACTCAGATTTTTCTATCCCTTTTAACAAACGGTGAGCTGTATGGTATGAATATTTTGGAGTTAAATTTAAATCAAAAGCCAACTTTTAACACGCATACGTTTGGCGTTAACTAGGCATACGTTTTGGCTTGGGCTACGCTTTAACCCAAAACATGCAAAGACGACACGCAAATAACAACAGCCGTTTGCTTACGCGTCCTACCTAGGCTAATGTTCTATTCCGAAATGTAAATTAGAGTTGATGTAATCTTAAAAGGTTTCTTTTTTCGTTGTGCCGTGCTCTAATTTTATGTTTAATCCTTTTTACCTCCAAACCGTAGAGCGAGAGGTAGAGCCAGTAAATGAAATGAACAAACAAGTTCAAAACGCAGCACGAACGTAGTAAAAACTTAAATCTCCTAATCGCAGGCTTAAATTAATAAACCAGATTGCATTATCACTCAGGTCTATTTAAACCACCCGGCAAGGTCGCGTGTTGTTGTGCTCTCCATTTTCAAAAGGATCACTTTTCTCTTTGCGTGTTGCAGGGTTACTGTTATACACTAGATTTACTAGAAAAATGGAATTAGCACAAAAAAGGGGTTTCGATGGCATTTCTCCCCCTGCAGGCATTCATTGGCTACACACACTCACGCGCGCGTACACAAACCACACATTTCCGAATCGCACCGATCCTTTTGATCGGAACCGACCGAAAGCGCAAAACACAAATCCCCAAAGTCTACCCATTTATCACTGCTGCTGTGGCATACCGCACATACCAAACATTTCACCGCAAAGCAAAAACATCCGTCGGAATCCCCAGCGCCCAGGCGGCAAAAGCAGCGCGTAAGTAAGAAAGCATTTTCCGGCGGGCCGGCCAGGTCTTAATTGAAAATTTCAATCAATGATCAATTAAAACAAATTGTTGTCGCATAAAATTTGCATACATCTAGGCACTGGCCACGCACACAACCGGTGCGAAAGCACTCAAGCCCAAGCAGGGGGACGCTAATGCAGGAAACTGAGAGAGAGGTAAAGAGTGAAAGAGAGAGAGAGAGAGAGAGAGAGAGAGAGAGAGAGAGATATTGAAGCGAAAAAATCATCCACCGAGGCGTCACTGGCGCATTAGTGGCTCCTGCCAAAAGCTGGACACAAAAGAAGCCAACAAACGAAGGATGAAGTTTTTCTGAGCGGCAGCTCTTGGTCCACAGAATGTGCGCAGCCCTAATGGAGCCATGCGCACAGCGTAGACCGAATGGCGGATTGTGGGCAGATCAATCCCCCAAAATCCCCAAAAAACGAAATCATAAAAAAACAAGAAAGAAAGAGCCGAATCCAGAGCCTAGCCGAAAGCGAAAAAGCACTCCAGCAACCAAAGCGAACCGGCCGATCGGCAGTATCAAAGGCAGAGGGTGCCGCCAATCGACAACACACAACCAAAGAGTGTGTTCGAGCCGATGGATTTCAATGTATTTTGAATAATTTTTCAAACCCAATCACAAGGTGGAGGGGACGGGGGGGGAAGCGAAAAAAGTGATGCCGATTTTCCTTCCCATTCCCACCGGACAATTCGGCAAAAACGGGAGAAAGAAATGCCCGAAGCTCGCGAAGGATTCTAGTCTCCCGCGTTCCCGCCAACCGTTTCCCGGGCGCACCTACTATACTTCAGCGGCGAATTAGCAAGAGCTTTTCGGGTAAGGTGTCGCTATGGCATTCTCTGTTGTTTTTTTACTCTTTTTTACGTTTGTTTGTTTTTGGTCTGCCTTGGGATGCCGCGTGTGTCGTTGTCGGGCCGGTCGGGCCTACCGTTTTGGCCGAGTGCCGCGAGTGCCCCTTCAAAGGCGAGAGGCCGAAAATAATGTTTTAAGTGAAATTTTATTTCCTAATAAAAGAATAATTATGGTCGTTTCCATCGACAGGCGGTACAACGCCGCCGACAGAAGGCTTGGCAGCGGTGGGTGAAGTGGCCGCGCGCACCAGTAGAATCAAGCAAGCGGCGTGTGTGCCGGTTTGTAACAGCATTTCGACTCGGTTCTAAAACGAAGACACTACGATCTAAGCATCCCATCTTGCCGCAGCCTGCCACTGGACCAGACTGGTCGTCCGAGCACACACATAAAAAAAAGCTTTACGAGCGGCCTTTACTCAAGCGAAGGATGCATCGGGCAGTGTTGGTGGTGGTAGCGGCAGACGCACCACCGTGTTGTGACAGTGCCTGGGTGCCGGTCGGTATAATGTTGTCTTAAATGGGCCCGGTTGACGAAAGGGAGGAATCAATCATTCGCTTAATACACGCTTGTTAAAGGCGCACGCAAGGAAAAGCCCGCCCGAAGAACGCACCGGATCGGTTTGGGTACTCGTTTGAAGGGAACTGCAGCGAAGGACCGATACGGCGGGTGGCGTGTAAAACGGCCCATTAATCTGATCGAGCCGGTAAGCCGATCTGAAAGGGATGAACCTGGATCGGGTTTATTTCTCACCGCTTTAGGAGGCGCACCAGGCTATTGCTTGGGTTACCGACATTGCCGGACGGTGGAATGGACGTTCCGTGACGCATCTGGGTGTTGTGATTTATTGAGCATTCAGGCTCGTTGTACTTCGCAAGCTGGAGAAGAAAACTACAAATCATTAAACCAGACCGTACCAAGCCTTGTACTGCTTAACGATAAGAGCAGTATGTGTATGGTTTACTTAAACCAAGATTGCTCAACTGTTTGGCTTATTTAATATGACGAAACACATCCCCATAGGCTACACGTGCTTCCATAATGACGCGATCTTATTAAATGAGCAAAACTCGCCACTAGCCTATTCTCGATCTACAAATGCCATCAGCGCCCCAGGGTTTTGACATTTCCGCAACATTATTCGCTCCAAACCCCCTCCAAAGCGGTGCCTCTGTTCACACCTTAGCGCGTTTGCGGTGTTCACCTGGTGCTGGATATATACAAACACACACACTCCGGACACTGTGCTCTCGCAGATAATAATGTAAACAGTCGTAAAAAAGTTTTACGATCTCAGAGATCTCCGGATCGGTTTGATTGATCCAGCAACCAGTTTATTCGTTTTTTTTTCGTTCACCAAACGTATCTCCCTCTCTGCCCCAGTTCAGCTTCAACTCAGCCAGGATGAGCCGTAGGTTCTCAAACGATGAGCCAAATCCATTAGTGCATTGATGCGTTGGAAATAAAGCATAACTTTAAGTGGAATATCTGATGCACGATGATGATGATCGTGATGATGACGATGATGATGATGGTGAGGATGTAGTAAAGCAACAAACAAAAAGGTTCCATAAAGTCGTCTACCACCTACACAGACCGATGGGATAGATTGGTGGTGGTGGAGGTTATGATGCAGTCATAAGGTTGAGTGGCGGCCTTTTTTCTGGTTTCGCACAAAACAAACTACTTAACAGTTTTGCGACTCCCTGGAAGGGGGTATCGATTCGGGGCACACCTTTAGTGAACACATTTGGTGGAATTAGATCAGCCAAGAGCCATACAAAAATAATTTAGTGATCTCACAGCGGCCGTCCAATGTGTGTTGGTTTGTTGTTGTATAGAAACGAACATTATTGCAATGACATATTACAATACTTTTTTCACAGCGGTACTTTTTTCTTAACTTGTCCCCCCATTCATGTGAAACCCATTCAACAGTTCATTCATTCATCGGTAACATCTCGCTTAGAAGCGAATTCCTTAGTCGGCGGCCTACAAAGCGGAAAGAATGCGTACGAGCATTAAGCGTCAATCGGCTTCAGTGTGTCAGCAAACTGTCACAGCAAACCGAAACCGCAAAGTGGTCAGCACCGCTTGCTCGGCTTGGTGACTAACTGACGGTAAGAGCCCGGTGATCGTCGGTGACAACATCCGCCGGCAAGATCACTCGTCGGCACGGTGGCGTGCGAAAGAAGGAAACGGTCGAAAATGCGCGCGTCCGCAAGAACTGGTTGCCAAATATCCGACCGCGGCTGTGATACACATTCCGCCCCGCTAGCGCGTCGCACCTTCTCCTGTGCGGTGTGCTGCGATTAATCCCCGCCCGCAGCTCACCTCGCACGATCGACGACAAGCGAGGACGAGGACGACGATTTTGACTAATTTTCACCGCCAAACTAGATACACGATTTTGGACTTAAAGGTTTTTTGGGAAGAAGGTGTGCAGACGAGCGATCCGCTTTTTAGGCAGAAGTTTGCCGCCCTTTTTTATTTTTGTTCGAGCAAGATCGATCGCCGGTGGTCGTCCGTTTGATGGAGAGCTCCCGGATTTTGTTCTCATTCCCTTTGGCTGTGATTTGGATTGTGTTTTTTATTCTTCTTTGTTGCATGTACCAGTAGATGAATGAAGGAAGCGATTGAAAGCCTTCAGTTGTGGTACTCGGTTCAATAGCATCCTACACGTCGGTTCCTTCGCTTGATCCGTTTATAACGTACAAATCTTCCGACAATGGTTCAATGATATATGAATGAATCGATTTGCTGTTTGTGTGGCAATGTTAATGACCGCGGTTTAGGGATCGAAAATTGTGTAATGTTGTATACGTCCTTTTCGTATAAAATGTATCATTCGTATCTTGTATCTTGATCGCAACCTGTCCCGTCTGGCTAATAGTTCAAACAAGTCCTCTCTATCTTATAAACAAACTCATAAAACAGCAAGAAAATATGATTTGATTCCATTTTTATTCCAATGGGTAAATCGATTTTTTAGTATTCCGCCATCTAACATCCTTGAGCATTTCTATTACCCCTAATCATTGGAATCTTTTTTTTTTACAATTAACAACAAAGTAGTCTCGTTCCTCCTTCGTGCGCTCATTTATTAGTAGCACCGTGATGATTATGATCTTACCCCCTCTCGGCCATCCAGTTATGACAGCGGCCACTCCGGCTCTCCCTATTCATAGCCGACTCGATCCGCCACCAAGCCAACGGGTCTTACTGCCACAATTTGATTGCCGTCCCCTAATTGGGGCCATTAAATTTAATGATTTACGTACGACAGACTTTGTGGCATGTGTGTGTGTATGTGTGACTGTTTGCATTAGAAAAAGGTGCTACTTTTATCGGTTACTCCAATTCCATGTCACCATTCCCCGCGTTCGGTAGTTTGCACCCGCTCCGACACGGTGCCACTTCTTTGGAGTCATGTACTTAGTGTCCCCAACAACGTTGCAAAGAACGGGTCCGTGCGCGGAAGGTACAGCGAAAGTATTCACTTCAGCCCCATTACCGTAAATAAGACTACCATAGACCGGGTTGCGGGAGGCACTAATTCCATTACCTCTGGGGCGCAGTATGCTCCCGCTAGCCTCCGCTATAGAACAAATCAATTTGCTTACCTTAGATCTTGTTGACACGCAGTCCCACAGACAGGCAATCACGGGTACTATCTGCCGAAGGACAGCTCCACTTTCCTCAAGGCTGGCTAAATTACGTACTTTACTGTGTATTCATTGGCAAACGATTAGCACACGGTGACCCATAATCAATCGAGCTGGCTCTACGGCTTTCAGTGCTAATTTATGTTGTTTATCTGGGTTTTTTTAATTGCTCTCTCTTGCGATCACTTGCTTTGCTTGCACGAAAGCATTACAATATTGCACTTAATTTCAAACACTTGGTGCGTTGAGATTTGCCAGAATATTTGCCACACAAATATGGTTGCTTAAAGATTATTTGCTCTTTTTTATTAATCTAAATCAAGTTTTAAACACATGTTCTAAGCCCATTCAGCTGGTTAATATTTTTTTTATTAATTAAACTTAAACCACAATGACTCCCTTAGAAGTAGTTTGTTTAACAATCACTCGCTTCCCGTGAATCTCAAATCGATGGTATGCAAATGTACACGCAGCACGAGATGCAATTGAATTTCACATTCACCCACACACTGCCACACACACACACCGATCACTAATTACCGAAAGCGCAAATCACTAGATTACTACTCGCCTTATCGTGCAGTACAAGATAAATGCTGATAGCGTTTGTTTGTTGTTGTTTCTTTTCTTCCTTTCCTTTTGTCGTTACTAAAAATACGCACCACCAACCAGCACCGACAAGCACTTCCGTTCAAAACAAGCGACGAACGCAAACTGGTCGCCATCTGATGAGGAGACCGCCGACTGCTCGATGCTTTACCAGCCACGCCTCACACGCTGCGACGGCACTAAAATGGCGGATGCATAAAAAGAGGGCGTGGTTGTGTTAGGGTGAGAAACTGGAATTTTCCTACCCATGCTCGAGGAGCATTTTCATTCACGTTCACGATGAAAAATGAACGCGTTAAAAGGGGCAACCTTAATTAGGAGGGTTTTTAACATTCAAATGGGTGTTAGATTTTGATAACATTTGAATTAAAAAAAAATCTTTTAAGATTTTTGAAATTTTATATCGATAAAAGTCATGTCACAGAGAAATGGGGGCAATTGTCATGAGCTTTTAATTGATAGACTTGTAAAAGAGTCCCATTATAATAGTTTAATATTCAAATAACTCATGAACTGTTGATTCATCTTACCATACACATATAGCAAAATACATTAATGTGAAGCGCATGGAGCACACACAATTCCTAATAAACAACCCTCTAGCATTCGTTTCAAAACTTTCTTTCTGCAGGCAGGTTTTCGTGTTATCAGAGCACATATGAGCTGTGTCATACACCTGTGTCTTATCGGCACCACTCTGTTTCCGACTCGTTACCATATCTCACGGCCGATACCCCTCCCGGGCGTTGATGGAAGAAAGTCTTTCATGTCTATATTTCAATCGCTCAAAAATGCTGCCTAGTGATAGTTTTGCATGTTATTTATGCTCCTAATGGAATAGAACAAAGCATGCTAGCTGCACTGTTACTTTGCTGGTGAAATGCTTTCAATTGTTTGTTGTCAAAGCTTACATACCACACTGAAAGCAATGACATTGTGCTGTACTCAACCTGTTAGCTTAAAATGCGTGCACAGCTCTATATCAGACTAATTCCATATCATATCTATCTAGCTAAGCCTTCCATTCGTCGTGTCTGTCCGGTAGGTTACCATAGATCTCCAACCCAAACCCACAGCGCATGCGGACGCAAGCTGCTAGAACGGGCATGCTAAATCCACGCGTCGCCTAACCAACTACCGGGAGGCGCCATCCAGAAGCGTCCCACAATCAGCCCCTTTTTTTAACGTGATCGATCCCAAAAGTCAGATTGCAGACAATAGACACATAAAACTGTCACATAAAATCCCAACCTATGGCGTCTAAGGCGCCTCGGGGCGCAGGGCCTTTCCAAATGCTGCCCGACCGGAGGTTGCGTTGCGTTGCGTGCATCCATATCCACCTGAGCGACCTCCTGATCGAATGAATTGGTCTGGCTCCTTGGCGATGCACCTTGGAATTCGTGCGTTGCGTAACCATTGGCCGTTCTGGGGTTTCTTTTTTTACAGACACCAACCCAATGCTGGCGACATGCTGCGGTCCCTTCCTGAATGCGTTTTTTTTTTTCGTTTAGTATGCTATCCCTTTCTTACGCAAAGGTACACTTCCTTATTTTGATGATTTTTTGTTGTCTTGACTGAAGTCTTTGTTGGTGGATATACATGGTTCCTAACGATCCCTCCTGATCCCAAACCAATAGCGATCACGCCACACTGACGCTGAGCCAGCGTGAAATTAGCCCCGGATCTGTGGTGGTAACCCATAATTCTTATACTTAATGGGATGTCCTTCGCAAGTAGGTGTTTGCTAAGAGATGCATTCTATGAATGAACTCAAGAAAAACAAACGTTCTATAGCATCTATAGCAAAGCAAACGTTTTCACTTTTCATTTCTAATTATTTTAACTTGAAACTTTTGAAACAATGGCCTTAAATGTACCTAAACAGAAATAGTTTGTGTATAATTAAACAACACAAGTTTATAGATAGCGATTTTGATAAAGATAAAATGTTAGTCACATTCAAACTTATGACGCAACAACTGTGGTCTATGTACTCTTGCCTTTGCCTTTAATGCGTTATCTGGCTGTGACTTTGGGTTATAATCAAAACTAACATTGAACAGTCATTATTCTACTTACGATAGACTCCATCGGACGTGATGCGACTTGAACAAAAAAGGGAAAGATTGTAAGTTCGTGGAATAGCAGTAGTTGTAAGTTCCAGTTTCGTAGTTCAAGTAGTGATAATCTTGGAGCGTGAAAGTTGTATTACACAGTATGAAATAACATATTTATTCCAGTAATGAAAAACACTGGCTGAAAGTTGATCAAATAGTCGAACAATTTAAATCTTTTTGCAGTAAAATACGACACTACCACTTTAGCCAAGTGTGAATACCTTTATATCGTCCTTAAAGATCGAATCACTCGATCTGAATGGATCTACATTGTAAGATCATTCGACACAAGGTCTCACACATTCTACAAAAACGCTATGAGCTTGAAAACTTTTAGTAATAAATTAAAAGCACATATGTTAAGCACAGCTTCTTTGATTTTAAAGGCAGTTTAAAAAACTAAAGCTACTTTAAGTATTTATTTCACACATTTTTCTACACACGTTTTGTTACCAAACCACTTTTTAAATGGCAAATGGCTTTCATTCACCATTGCAAACACACAGCGGGAGCTTCCACGGACATTCGCTCCCATTCGCAACCGTCTATTAGCTCTGGGTGTGTGTATGTGGTTGTGTTTCAAGCGCTTCTTATGCGCCCCCCACTTTTACACACCTTAAAGCATTTTAATGTTCGCTTAATGTATCGGTGACTATGTACTCAACGCCACCGCTTGCTGTCGCCACAGTGATGCCACACCACCGCACCGTAGTTGCATGATTTATTAATCCGAAATCCGGCTCAAATCACACACTAATCTAATCCTTCGCGGTAAATACAGTTTTACTCGTTTTCTGATACGAACGTGCAAGGGTCCGCTGCAAAAGGGAACCACATACACCTTTCCAAAGTAAAGAAACTCCATCCATACAAACACACACATACACAACATCACGATCAGCAGCCATCGGATCGACGCTGATCGTACCACTCCTTTCCATTACACCCTTAGCTCAAGCAACCAACGCTCGCGCTAGGTAGCTCTGGCCATTGCATTTAATTCAACGTTTGCTGCACTTTCGCGGCCGGTAGCAGCTTTATTAACAACGCGCACAGTGCTTTTATGGCCAGTGCCAGCCAGTATCGGTGCCAATTAAATTTTGGTTTTATTTACCGATAAGTCCATCCAATCGGCCTGCCGCACGCCCAATACGCATAACCCCCACTCGCACACGCTCCTGCTGTTGTATGGGTGAAGATATGCGCACCTCTCCCAAAGGCAGGCCTCCCAAGCTTATGGCGCCAGTTTTATGATGGCCCTCCTACGCGTTTTTTATCATGACGGTTCACATTTCTTCGATAAGTTGCCATAAAATCGACTTACCGGGATAGAGTTGAACGGGAGAGAGAGAGTACGTAAGTAAACTAACCCCCTAACTAAAAAATACGCCAGAGATTGTTTGCAAGCAAAGATTCGTTTTGTTTCATTCTCGATTCTTTAACCGTTTGCCGATTCAGGGACTGGCTTACCGGCACTAACCCAACTTCATTGAAACAATGTGACTACGAGTGCGAAACAATGTGCGGTTTAATTTTATGAACTGATTTGGCTCGATGGTGGATTCCTTGTTTAGACCAACATACCAAACCCACCGATTGTTTCTTCAACCCGGTCACGCCATTGTGTGCTAGAATCGTCCTACTGCAACCAACACCCAAACTACCGCCTCGCACCACGCATTCCAATGAACGGCGCTCTCTCTCAGCATCATAACCCGAGCAAACCCGCACAGCGTCACAGAGGGGTAAAGAAAGCCTTTCTATTTTTGAACTTTTACGACACAACAAAATAGATCGTAAAATAGGCCTCCCTTCGGATGTTCGAACGGGCCACAGCCCACCAAAAAGGAGCAGGGGATGCGTCGTGTGCCTTGTGGGCTTAGCGTTATTATAGGTTTACGTTCGGCCGGTGGGCTAAAAAGAGAACGATTACGCCACGCAACCATTGTGCAGAGGGAGTCTTCTTTTGGCTTTTCTTTTTGGCGGGACACGAGCGGACCTTTGGCGGACAGCACCGTAGAACGTAAAGACCTCCGTACCCATCACGTACCCCGATCGTCAAAGCCTAATGGCGGTAATAAAATGGGTTCTTATCATGCACGGTGGCATTAAAACGGAAAAAAGAGGGAAAGTAATGAGATGGAAAACATTTCCCCCGAGGTTGTGTGCGGTTTCTAGGGATGATCTGGGTGTGATTGGTGGTGAGGAAAGCAGAGGAGGTGGAAAAACACAATGGCCGAAGAAAGGTACGTTTTTTTATGACGGTGACAGTGCTTTCAAGTTTTCCGTTTTCTTCAATTATACCATTACAATGGCCAAGGTAATGAGAGTGGCTTACATCATTTAACCTCATCTTTCTTTGTGATGCTTAAATCAGTCTGCTGTTCATGTAGTTCGCGTCCCTGTTTCACATTTCTTTAACATTCTATTTTTCATTCGGTTTCATTTTCATGTTCATTTAATGGCTTTAAATGATTAAATCATACATGTCATGTTTGCTGATTGTTTGTGAATCTTGCTGTCTTTGCAAATGCTTGTTGACCATTGCATTCTATCAGCAAAGCGTGATTCATTTATCTTTACCTGTAATTATACAATAACTTGACATTATTAGCCATCCACAGAAGGTCAATTAAAATCATTCATCGTGCTGCACGTGCTTTGCAATTGCACTACGCCCCTGCTTACCCACCGAATGTCTGATATCTTATCCAACGCTCGCCCGAATGACTCGCTCACACCCATAAGTTCTACACTTATACAACAACTTTATTAAGGTGTCGAATTAAACATTCGAATGTGAAAGCTCAACCTCAAATCCAACCGAATGAATCGTCCACCACTTCAGAATTGAAAATGAAACACATACACACATACACTCAAGCCAACTGGAAAGGGCTGACCAACGCTGGGTGCAATCGTGCTTGATTAACAACGTGGAAAAAAGGACGCTTAGCTCAGAGAGTGTTTGTGTGTGAGTTTTTTTTTTCATTTACTATAACTTCCCCGCTCCTAGCTAGAAGGGCTGACCAGGGAAACTTGCACCACTACCACCACCAGCACGCAATGGCGCTATCAGGTTCTATTAATATTTATGTGTACCTTCGCCAGCGCGAGCTTTATTGCTTTATTTGACCATAAATATTAATTGAAACGTTTAACTGTCCATAAACTGGTACTCGTTGCTTGCTGCGCTTCAGGAACTCATCGTAGCAAATAGACTGTTCGGGTGTATGCGCTGCATAGTCGTTAAGGTGGAGAGGATCGTCCGTCCGGATCGATTGAAATTGGACGGCAATAGAAGGTTTGTCTCTTCAAGTCCCATTTACGGCAGGCATAAGTGTGCTGTAAAACGTTTTACGATCAACAAGCGCTGCACTAGAACTCACCACACAGTTCAGGGTTGGTGCGTTTGGAGCCGTCTTTTCGACTGGTTTTGAGTTATAGAAACAAATAAATAACTTCATTCCAATCTAAATTGATATTGCCCTGATTAGTATCCAGATGTATTATTAGTCGAACGTATTTATTTATAAAATATGGTAGAACCAACATAAAAATATTGTTAGAATAGTGTTGATCAAATAAATTCATGATCTTTATTGATTGTACCTGATTTTGAACATAAAACAACGATCTAGAACGCATTTTCAGAGATTTTTAGATTAATATTTATTGAATGTTTTCCATTTAAATATTTAAAAAAAAACGCAGCAGTTCAAATATGCTACATTTTTAATTGCTTGATTATTTCTATACAAAATGCCCGCGCTTGTTTAAAAACATTTCTAATCGCAACCTCTTGCAACGATTTATGACGTTTTTATTTTAGCCCGTATGCCTAAAATATAAATAAAAATAAACTCCGATAGCTAAGTTCATCTGAAGGAATCTTTACAGCATAGATCATTTTTAAATACCATAAATCTCACCTTGCTGCATCGGTTGATAAGTCAAAGCCGTATTTAAGCCAGTTTATACGTCCCCAACATCGCATACCGGCGACGGTGGGTTACGGCATAAAAATTAGAAGAAAAAATAAATAAAGAAAAGCTGCGCTATCCCGAATGTAAAATAATCAACCGCGCCAGAACGACATTCTGGCGCCTCCTGGTAAGCAATCGCATCCTCAGGAAAACCAACACAAAAAAAAAACATACTCAACAAAAGCATTCATGCTGGCCATGCCGCAGTTGCGAAAAGTGCGTTCGTAGCGCCTCCCGATTCGCTGCGAATCCATCCAGCGAAACTATCTGCGAAAGTTCTGCGCCGCATCGGGTCGGGCGAGCGATCGGCAACGCCGCGCCACAGCAGTTCTGGTAAAAGCCATTCTATGTTGTAGTCTGAAAGCATGTCGCGACGCATCGATCGTCCCTTCGCCGCGACAGATCCACGCTCCATTTCCCTTCCCCCCTAGCGAGGTTCACTTCGATCGCAGCCGGCCGGCCAGGCTCCGTGAACGGTACGAGGGAGAAAAATCACTGCCTCGCACTCGTCGCCTTTCTCATAATTTCCGACGCATCATTTCTGCCCACTCTCTCCCTCCTCTTTCGAACCCACAAACACACACACACGGCGTCATGGTGGCCGTCATGGCGACCATTATCTGATTAATTTCCCGCATCCTTATATAAACGTAAATCAAGTAAACCTCCCGAAGTACCCGTAGCGCCCCGGTGGAATGTGCCACCACGATTTCCATCCGCTCCGTGTCGCGGTGAGACGGCATCATGCTCGCACGAACGGTTCGACCGAACGATCGCACAACGAGCGGCAAATATCGTTTCCCGATTCTTATCCTACAGCCATGGCATCTTGCCTCCATCCAGAACGGATGGGGAGCGCTTCATACAGATCTTTGCCTGCCCGCGCCGGCCAAGCTATCGAACGGACAGCCGAATGCGACCCCCAGGGCTAATGCAGACGCGTTGCAGCTTCGCATTAATCGCCAACAGCGAACACGTTACCATTCGCTGCTACCCTGTTGCAAAACGAAGACTCCCACTTCTCCCGCACACAGTTTGGTGCTGCTGATGCTGGTTTTGTTATTCTGTTTTATTGAAAATTCGCTTTCTTACAGCACCCGGCAGGCTGTGCGGCTGCCTGCTTTGAAGTTTGTGGTCTTTGCACGCATTCGCTCACCCCATCCTCGCAACAGGATGCAATTTTGCGAAAACGGAGTTAGCATCGCGCGCAGTAGAAGCGGACAGTTAAGATGCAGTTTCCCCGATGGCGCCAATCGCCACACAATAGACGATTATTGCCTACTTACCACCGAGATTGAACGAATTCAATGCTATTGAAAATTTTCTTTTAAATTTACATTCAACGGTCTTCTGCGCTAGATGAAACGGTGACTCATCCAACCTCAGACGATGCTGCCGGAAAACTCAGAACCTTCGTTCGTTCGTAATCCCAATGCACACAGCCAACCTCCATTCTAATTTGTA
Organism: Anopheles melas; assembly: GCA_000473525.2. Lineage (NCBI taxonomy): Eukaryota > Metazoa > Arthropoda > Insecta > Diptera > Culicidae > Anopheles > Anopheles melas. The sequence goes on along the minus strand of KI919329.1, from coordinate 3,788 downwards.
AGCCATTTGTTCGTGTGCCTTTGAGCTTTGAGCACTGCCGCGGACCAAATCTTCCCAAATGATCTTATAATGTGCACCGAAAAAGAATCACTTCCCGCCGCACAGCATTAGTTAAATGGGGCGAAGATAAACACCCATAGACCGACCAGACCTGCGTGAGATAAGTAAAGCGACAATTGATCCTGCGCTCTGCGTTCCTGCGATGCAAGATGTGATCTTACAACGTTTCTACTGTTTTTCGAGGGCTCGAGGGTGGACTGTTAACTATTTTAGGGAGGAATGTAGAAAAAGAATGAGTCACCGGGCATGGACGGCTCCGCGGGTGAGTGGAACGCTATGACCGTTTTAAGTACGACTTTGTTTTGTTTTACTTTATTAATAAGAATACTTCCACACACAGTCTTCCCCAAGCTCGCTATCTAACCGTCTGTACAGTGCGTTTGAAATGTAGCTAGTGTTTACCTTTCTACTGCTATTTCCTATGCGTTCGCTTAACTCTAGTTTGTATTTGGCACACGACGACACGGACATGACACTTCTTTCGACTGCCACCTGAAGTAACTCCACTAGAGGTCGATTTTCATTGACCTTGCACACCTAATTTCCCGACCGCTCGGCCACCGCCGTACTGGTAATGACGCTCGTAATCTCTCCATTCGCACCACGGCTGCTATCCATCGACACTGGTACACTGTTGATCGGAGTTGAATAGAAAGAAAGAAGATGTTAGCAAAGGTTGTTCACTTTTCCAAAAGGCACCCGTATTTGCAGTTCCCCCCTGGACGATACCTACGATATTGGTATGTGGCGTGCTAGATTACCCTGAACGGGCGCAAGATGCGGGGACGAGTTACCACCACCACCACCACCGCCACCACCACTACCACTGCCACCGCCTCCACCGGGTGCTCCGGGTGAGCTGTCCACGTACCGCGGGTCCTGCCCCGGCGAGCTGTTGTGCAGCTCCATCGGCTGGGACGTCTGCACCAGATGGGACTGAGGCGCGTTCAGTAGCTTTGGTTCGGTCGCGATCGAGTGATACTGGGACGGTATCATCGAAGGTAGTAGCTTGCCTGCAAAACACGACCCTGTTAGATTGCACTACAATCCCTCCCGCACGGCAATCGAGTTCCTTACCCGTCGTAAGCCCGTTCATCGGTTGAATCTGTTGACTAGATTTTGGTTTGCGCTTGCGCGTCTGGATGCCGTCCTTCTTCATCGTGAGCGGGCGGTTGACGCTGTGCAGTTTGTAGTACAGCCCGCACGCATTGCACACCGGATCGCCCTGATTGTTCCGGCGCCACAGCGTGGTCGTGGTGGTTTGACAGTTGGCACAGGTCACGCCCGAACGGCGGTTCCCTTGGGCGGGTGGTGTTTTCTACAATCAACAGTAAAACGATCATCATCTACTCGTGCCGTGCGTTCGTAGGCCAGTAGCTTCCGAAAACATCTCAACCACTTACCACAGTTTGTTTGGCTTTCTGCGACCGGTTGGGCGGTCGGTTCGTGCCCGGATTCTGTCTCGTGTACAGGGCGCACGCATTGCACAGCGTGTGACCGACGATGTCCCGCCGCCAGAGCGGTGTGTCGGAGCTGCCACAGTTGACGCATTCACGGTGTTCCGGTGGCGCTGCCAGCTGCGGATCGTACGCATCGTTCAGCGAGCTGATCTGCCAGCTATGCTGCCCGTTCGTCGCGTACTCGCCCACGTTGCCGCCCGCATTGTCCATCACGATCGTGCCGGTAAAGTTCTGTGGATGGGAAGAAGCTGGGTTAGATCGCTACTGAAGCCTCTCTATCGAGCTACTTACAGTGTTGTAGTCTACGCCCGCTCCATTCCAGTAGCCCGGATAGATCTGTTGCGCACCGGGCGAGCTACTGCTGTGCCCGGTCGCATTTTCGTACATGTTCTGCGTGCCCGGCAGCGACGGCGTGTAGTGTATCTGCTTGGTGATGATCGACGAGGAGGTAAGCGTCGGATCGCCCTTGTACAGGACCGGGTTCGGGCTCGGCGAATGGTAGTAGATCGTCTCTTTCTGGGGCAGAAACGTGGTGTAGTTGCCGGTCGCGTACCCGTCCGACGCGATGTAATAGTTCTGGGGCGAGGCGAGCGTGTGCACCGGTTCCAGGTTGGTGTAGTGCGTCTTCGCATCGACCGTCCCTTCGGCGACCTGCTGCACCTGCTCACCGCCCGGTCCGGAGCCCGGCTCGTGCGTTTCGTACACCTGAATGGTTTGCTGGTGCGGCTGGGCCTGCACCTGAATCGTCGTGCCGGACTGGGTGGCCACCGCGACACTCGACGGATGCTGGGAAACCTATGGCAGAGACGATGCAGAGGAAAGTCATGATTAGCAAGATCTGCACGGTAAAATGCACTCACGAATGTCGTACCGCTTCTATCGTCTGATGTACCTGTGCCGACTGTGCGTGTACGTGGTGATGGGTTTGATGTCCCGGCACCATCCCATGGCCGTGGTGCGGATGATGGTGATGGTGGGCATGGTGCGGATGATGCGACACGTGCGGATGTCCCGAGCTGGTGGAATGCAGAGTTGACGAGAGCGGCAGTCCACCGGGCGGCTGCTGATAGATGTACCGAGAGTGCGGATGGTACTTGACGTCCTCGTACCGGTTCACGTACCGCACCGGTTCCTCGCCGTCGTTCTTGTACTCCACGAAGATGGTTTGCGTCTGCACCGGTATGATGGTAGTTTCTGGCGGGTTATTGTTATTGTTGTTGGCTGCTGCTGTGGCCGCCGCTAACGCCGCTTCCTTTTCGACCATCTCCCTCTTGACGACCTGTACGCTTGAGGCTTGAACGGCAGTAGCGGCCGAGCTTACCACCACACCCTGCTGATGCTCCTGGCTGGTGGTATGTGTCTGCTCGTAGCTATACCCGTGCTGCTCCACACAACCCGCCGATTGTACCGCCTGGTGATGGTACTCGACCGCATCGTAATCCGATGACTCGTTCGGTGGTTCCTGTCCTTCTGTGATTTCCCTGCAAAACCCACACTGACTTAGTAATCGCGTTCTCTAGTGGACAAGCCGCCAGTTCAGGATCTGTCCACTCACCTTATCTGACCCGTGGTCGTGATCATGCGCTGCTTGTGCTGGTTGATGATCACCGCCGTCTGCTGGCCGGGCGAGCTGCGTTCCGTGTGTAGTTCCGAGTTCACGATCATCCCATCCACCGGTACGTCGGTGAGGGTATGCGATGCTTGTGACACGCTTACCGGCTGATGAGCAACTGGCTGATGCACGCTGGACGTCACTTCCGAACTGGGCGTCTGGTCCTCTCCCTTGGGCTCGTTCGTCGCTTCCATCTGCAAAGGAGGAGCGGAATGGTTCGAATCGTAAAGCCATGCAAAAACAAAACCAATCCCAACTTCCAACCGAGGAAGTACCGTCGTGAGTCATGGCTCATCCTCTCAAAACAAGGGTAGGGTGGAGCTGGTGAATGTATTTCAAAAAAGGGCTCGTTGCTTCCCCCATCACACGTCACTGAATCGATCACCTTCCGGAATGGGACGTCCGCAACACTGCGGATGGGTCGATGAGCTTGCTTGCGTTCAGCGGCCCAACTTGACGTAAAACGTTGGGGATTCCGTTAAGCAATCACCTGCTCGAGCAAACAACATCGGCAAGATGGGTTTGCCGCACAGAACATCAAATCGCGAACCACGCACGCACCTAGCTGCCAGCCCCGTGCTCATACTATTTCCGCCCAAACAAACCCGTTTCCGGTGTGCTGTATACCCAGCGAAGAACGAGAAAGAGAGAGAGAG
>KI919328.1:36256-72646 GCA_000473525.2 Anopheles melas | reverse complement strand
TTTTTTCCCTTTTTACACCATGCAGCGTAAAAAATGGTCTCCATGAAGGTTGTTTCTTTCTTGGACTAGGTGTCTCCTTTTCATGTCATTACTTTACGAAACAAGACAAAAAAAAAAAAAACATTTTGTGTCCATTTTGGATCGTTCACAAACTCGATTTCAAAATGAGATACTCGTTTCTGATGCTTTTCCAGTAAGTGCCGTACCCAAACCCGTTGGTCAAATTAAAAGCAAACCAACTAAACGGCTCAATCAACCGATTACGGCGCTTACTTTCAGCGGGCATTCGAAAAAGTGTTCACTCAGTGCTCGGCCACCCACCCAAAACATATGGCACCAGTCGGGGTGCCTTTCCGGGTTGCGTGGAGGACGCGATAATCGTTAAAGAAATGGGCGCCAAAATAAGGCGATGCAATTTTTAAAGGTTAAGCTAGGCAACGGGTTTTTTTTGGGGGGGGCGAAATCGCGTTCGGTTAGCTTCTCGTTAGCCATCAATTGGGTACAAATCGCTTCCCTAATGGATCGGCGCACCAAGCACGGGAAGCACTCGAACGGACCGTTACGGCGCAGTGTTCTTCAGTGTTATTCTTTTTTTTTTGTTTTGTTTGCTGCTGCTACTGTAAAGAGCCTATCTCATGTGCCCGGCAGCAAAGCAGAAAATCCCTATTTACCATCGTTTTCCCTAGCGGTACGTACTGCACTTACACCGCACCTGCAGGGGGTGTGTGTAGCCGGGTGTCTAAATGGTGAGGCCCAATTCACTCACGGCTCCATTAGCAGTCGTTTTTTGTGTGTGTGGATATGTGCTGTTGTTGCTCGGTGCCCAACGAAATTGGGCACTTCATTCCATTATGGTTTCGGGTATGGATAAGGGATCGTGTGTTGTGAGTGAACCAGAAGGAGAGCAGATAGAGAGAGAGAAAAAAGGGTAAACCCCCCGCATCGACGCTGCTGTATCATGTACGGAAGTGTGAAATCGTTGGAGGCAAGGTAAAATTAGCACACCAGCTGGCATGTGTGAGTGCGAATAACAATAACAGTACCATTAAGGCGCACCCAGCTGGGAGGGATTTGGGTTGAAAAGTTAAATTTGACGAAGGTGTACAGGCTGCACCGAGCGTGATAAGGTGATGGAGGTGGCAGCAATTGGAGTTGAGACGGTGAGGCGTTTTAAAAAAAAGCGAACGAGCAAGCTATTTAACATCAACGATGATGAAGGTTTCGTGGAATTTCTTTTGCAATGGAAACGATATGACAGGGCCTCGCGAAAGAGTCGTTCGGTGTGTGGGTAGCGTGTGCATTTTATGATGAAACAACGTTTTGTGTTTTTGAATGTGTGAAACGAATGAAGGAACATGTTGGGTGTATTATGCAGCTGATAGAATACATATTTTCCACGCTTACCGTTTGGTTGGTCGATGTCAGCTGTACGCCACCCATCCACCAAGTAATCTTGGCCGGAGGTCGCGAACCCACCGACTGACACTGCACAATGTAGCGCCGATCAGCCGACAGTGGACTGCTGCCGTTAACGATTTCCACCGCCAGAGGGCGTACTGCAAGTAAAGGGCAAAACAAAACAGTGAAGTAAAACAGCTTTTCGCAACTGGTTGTGACAACGCTTACATCGCAGCTCTATCGTCACGTTGGCCGTCACGTTTCTCCGGTAGAAGTTGCTCGCCTGACAGCTGTACACGTTATGCTGGTGGGCGCGGGACAGATTTCTCACCACGAGCCGGCTGCTGAGCGTGGATTCGTGCGCATAATCGATCATCGCACTCGGTAGCGTCTTGCCGTTGCTGGACCAGGTAATCTTCGGCGTAGGATTGCCTGCAACAGAGCGAAAGGGAGCAGAAAATCGAAACGTTAATTGTGTGCTGACAGGATCAGAAATTGGCAACCACCGCGGTGTGGTAGAATTTGGATTACGGTACGGATTTGTTCTTCTGTACACTTTTTCTTAGAAATTGTTCTTCCCAAAACTCAAGAAACGGACTCACTCACCAGTGACGAAATAGTGTAAATATTGACCGAAATGTTATCATTAAATCAATTACAGCCGTACACCCGGAACGACCGACCGACTCCGTCGGTACGGTGGATAGACGTAACGGCGCTAATGATACCGCAATTTGTTCCACTTCGGCGACGAGATGTCGAGCGGACAGTACGATGGTACGGCCGAGGCGCTTTAGGGAGCTCCTGCAGGGCGGCGTGGACGACAAATGGTTGCTCGTAAAATCGGAACCAATTAGATTATCCCAACTCGACGCAACAGCATCAGGCAGATAATTCATAACAACTGTTTAATTTGGCTAAGATTTAGATTTATTGAGCTTTGGTTTAGCTGTCCCTATGGGACGGCATTTTCGAACTTCTTCGTGAGTGGTGAATTTTGTAAGCGTTACGTCCGACCACATTTTTGTGAGTTTATTATGTGGTTCGAATTTCGAGAACATGTTTGTAAGAATCAAAGAATTTCGCCGAAAATACTATTTGGATCCCCTGTGAAACTTGTCACTCAAATTAAAAGCCCTTGGCAATGGTTCCTTTGTAACCGTGGTTATCATCGGGAGCAAAATAAACCATACACAACCTAACAATTTTCCACCTTTTAGAGTGCGCGTATGAACCACAGTTCCGGGGCGGAAATTTTCCAATCTTTCTCGGGAATGGTAGACACGCTTCGCACCGTTGTGCGCACAGCTTGCACCGGAAAAAGCAGGGCGTTCCTTACAACGAAAATCGCGCCCGTTGTTATGGGAGATAAAATGCGGAAACTCTAGACAACGCACCGTTCGCGCAATGGTGCGCCTGAATGGTAGGCAACCCCGCACGTACCGGTAGAAACGCGTGCTGCGGGATGGTGAACCAGGAATATGAAGGCAGCCATTCTTCTGCCTTCCCGGGTCTGCAGTGGCACGCGACGAAACTCAAGAGGTCGAGAGGCTTATTTATTCGATCATGTTTATTGAAATGTATATTTCCACGAAAAGTCACGAGAGTGCGGGCGGTCGGAATAGGTGAAAAAGGTGTCACGAAGTCTTGCTAGAACGTCTAGGTTTACACGAGGGAGCTACCACATCCTAGCTAAACTGGGAACGGCAGATAGACTTCCGTGCCAGTGCTTTGCACCGCTGATGAACTTTGGCTGATGAGAATTGGGAATTGGAAACACACAAACACACGCTCGAGTCGCAATGTTGAGGTTAGAACGAACGAGGTTACTCCAGCATGGGGGTTCATGGTGCGCAGCAGGCGAGTGTAGTGTTTCTCGACGACGAATTGCTATACAGGTGCATGTCATGGCTCGGAACATTCCACGGGGATTTTCATGTTCTGCACTTTTGTGGCGTATCGTTTGATAAATGGGATAATTTACAGACGATCCGTTGGCTGATGTGTAGGCTAGAGCTACTACGCTCGAGGAGGATGCGCTCAAGGTGTTTGCTGCAAGCAACGGGGTGAACCATGCTGCAACGTTGACGGTATCAGACAGTGGAAGGGGAGATTTTATACATTTTCGGGTACAGTTAGGAGATGAATTTCACAATGTTTTTGTGACGTTCATTATGTTTAGCAGGTATAATACAATACATACTAGAACATTGATTCTTGTTGAAGAAGCCATTGTTAGTAGAGTTTTTGAAAGTTATACATAATATCCTTGTGTATTTATAATATAGTTAACTACTTGCCAGACGGTGTTTTGTTTCTATTAAACAGAAATTTCAACCCCTTTAAGTTACTCTGCATTAACTCATCAATCTGTTAATGTACTATCGGATTTCCCCAGGGCACACCAGAATCATTCATTGTGTTGGGCGTTTGTCTGTGTAGATAGGATTTCTTCTGCTATATGTGTGTGTGTGTTACCAGTTAAAAGGCAGAAACTGTGAAACAAACGTTTCCATTCTACTCGGCAACAATTCGCCCGCTGGCCACCGTTGGTAATTGAAAGAAGAAATATTGTAAACAAAATTGATTGCGTGTTAAAGTTCACGGGTTTATGTATCGGACCGTGCAGTTATTGGGCTTCCTTTGGGAGGGTGCGGTTCGGTAAAGCTGTGCTTCCGGTCGTGCACGTCGAACCGGCGCTGGTCAGCCTCGGCCGTGAAGGTGTTGGCCGGAATTGCTACCGTGAGGAGAAAAGCAGGAAACAAAGGAAAGAAAGTACCCGTAAGAACCCACCGGTCGGAAACGAGAGCGGCTTCCAGCAGGAATGCGAAAACGAAACGCACCAAGTGAGAAGTACTGTAAAGCTGACCTCATCTTACCTCACCGGGCGGGCAGGGTAATGGGACAGGAAAAGCCGACACAGTCGGGGCTTCGGTGCTAGGTTGCCTTTTTTTCGTTGTTGTTGTGGAGGTTAGGTTTCTATTTCATCCGTTTTAATGCTCCCCGAGGAGTGTAAGACGTTTTGAGGTTTTCTTCTGGGAGGAGCCGTGGCCATGGAAGAGCGACCACAGCGGCCAGTAAAGGAACTTAATAACAAAAGTAAAAAGAAAGGAAGGAGGCCAATTTTTATTGATCACCTAAGGGTAGCACCACAAAAAGGATAGAGAGTATTGAATGTTTGCCCCGTTCTCTATCTCTCTTTCTCTCTCTTGCTTCGGGTGAGGATCTTTAGGGAATTTACCTTTCTCTTCCCCGGCGCTATTTTGCTGGCAAACCGGAAGGTGGTAGGAAAGTCGAGTTTATTCGCCCATAGCCATTCGCAGCACACTACGACGTATCGAGCATTCAGGCTGACCTTTCACACGGCACACGTTCTTCGGCGCCCGGTTGCGGCGGCAGATCGGGTGTTCTCGAGCTTCTATTTTTCCAGCGAGTGAAGAGTACGGCTTAAGGCTTTTGGCTTGACTTCTTTTAGCTGCTGCCTTTATAGTATTTTATGGCAATGGTGCTTTTGCCTTCCAGTTCCCGCTCAATCATCATGCGGTCGGTTCTTGGGAGGGCGGGCTCTTACCCGAAGGGTGAAACATCCACCCAACCGTGCCGACCGGAGCGAATGAGCGGAGGAAAGTCGAACGTACGGAACGGTACGGTCTAGGCGCACATATTCCACACAATCATAAACAGGCAGATGGTATGTGTGTGTGTGTGTGCGGGGCTGTGGCTTTACGGCCTCCAAACCATTCGGATGGTTTGTGGAAAGGCATGGAAAATCGATAGAAATTGTTGCGAAAAGCCTTCGCGCCCAAAACCCCTGTTTGCGATGGTTTGCGAGAGTGCGGAATTTTATTCACTTCAATCGATGTCGATTGCTATTGGCGAGAGGGGTGCTCCGATTTTTCCTTATGCAAATAATCCTGAAAAATATGTTAAGCAGTAGGTTTCGGTCGGCACGTACGCATACGGTTAGCGCATACACTTGCTGCAGTAAGACGGACCATAAATTCCACAGCCAGGAAATATTTATGTCACAATAAGAAAATAATATCCTGATCGACTTCCAGCCCATCCTGTTTGGTGGAAGTTTTATACAAATATAGGGTAGACCGTGCAATAAAAAAACTCCAAGAAAAACTTGCAAACCTGTAGCAAATTAATCTCTTCATTTTCGATTATTATTATCCTGGTATGGCTGGTATGACTAATAAAAAAAAGTTCACTCAATTCTTGGTTGATTTCCAACGCTCAAGCAAACAGAACGATACGGAAAGAGGAACAGATACTTCCTTTCAATATTTAGGGACGAGAGGCAGCGGGTGGAAAGTTTCCATTAGACATCCGTTCAGGCACTTAACTTCCGCAAACAGTTCCAATCTTCAATTAAGATCTTCTTATTGGCGTGAAATCTGATGCTTACGGTGAGGTGATGTTTGGAGCAAGTGAACCGACACCAGGGCGGGTCCGGGTCCATTCGGAACGGTTGCGGAAATACTTTCAAAGTTCATCTTTTCCTCCCCTCGGAGACTGAAATGAAAATTCCCATCCCCATTACAACAAAAAAGGGACCGATTTCTTAAGAAACACCGACACACAGGGAACATTTTCCTAACACACAGACACACACACACACAACGTCCGCAAACCGTGACAGCAGGACAGGAAATCTTTTCCACATCGTATCCTCTAATGATTTCCATTCCCTCTGGCTGCTCTTCACTGTCTTGCCAATGTCCACTATTCCAACCATCTACGGGATCGCTCTCTCCCCATCAGGGAATCAAATCGTCAAACGAACGGTGTTCGGCATCGGAGCGAAAATGAATGAGGCGAAATTAATTAAATCGTAAAATGACTGCCAGTCGCTTTTTCCAGAGAGGCCGGCCGCTGCGTCCTTTTGTGTGCCGGCGCCTTTCAGAATAATCTTTTCCACTCACGATCCATTCACTCATTCACTCGGCCCCTCTTCTTTTTATGCCATCTTCGTGCGGTTGCGGAACGGGGATGCGTGTTTCCGGTGTGTCCGTCCGTGCGGGTCTTGTCTAATCGACCTCCCAGCATCCGAACCTCATCATGCATCATTTAATCTTAATTATCGTGGTGACATTACACCGTCCCGTACGCATCCGTTCCATTCGCCGTGCTTTATTTTCCTGCCCTGCTGCAGCTCAACCTTTTCGCAGTCTTATGGCCGTCGGTTTTGTGTGCGTATAGTTGTGTGAGTTTCGTTTTTGTATGTGGATCGGAGATTGTGTCATCCACACGGTCAAATGGTGAATGGCAATGGTCTTGATGATGAAGAGTAACGATTTGCTACGACCGTGTGTTCTGTTTCCGTTTGCTCTTAGTTCGTATGAGCAATGTCTTGCTTCTGTAGCGAGCATGTGAGGTTACAAGATGGATTGGAAGCAGAAAAAAATGGAATGACAGTGGTCGTATAAGAAGATTAGAGGGAGAATTTCTTTTTTTGTTGATTTTGTGCCACCGTGCCTGTTGAGGAAAGCAATGGAATGAAACAAGTGCCCAATAGCTACATGATAGTTGTAGGAACATACTTTGTGATAGCATTGCATGAGTATTGCAGAACTGCGAAACTATGACAGTTATTTAACAATCATCGTATTCCATAAATACACCTAAAGTATTACGTCTGTATTAACTGACCGAGATTTGTATAATTGACCAAATTAAACAAAACGAATCGCAATGACGTAGTGGTACGTGGCGATCACCTTCCTGTACTTCATTTAGGTACTTTGCCTGCCCTTCAACGAACTCATTGATGCTAGCACAATCAAGCAGAACGGAACATACAGAATCGGACCGAAATAGTTTGACCGTGTGGCTTCGAGAGGGCTAATTACTGGAAGGACTGATTGTTGGCGGTTTCCGTTGGTTTATTTACCATTCTAACAGTGCAGGTGTCTGATCACTTGAGCTGTCGAATGTTACTACTCATACTGACGCATTAAACCTACGCTGCTAGTAGAACGATAGGGCATTGTAGCACTAGTGGCGGTAGAAAATAAGTTATTTTTTGAACACTGTAGTTTCCTTTGGGGCTAGATTTTTTTTTCTATAACGAAGTTCCTTCTTCTTGCATGCCAACCAACTTTGACAGATCGTACACCGTCTATTGATTGGAAGGCATGACCCACCACAAGTGTGAAAGACACGTGGGTTAACCCTTTACTCAAACAAGGAGTAACAAAATTATTATGTTAAGCAACCAGCAGCAGCACCGAACATATGTTTGATTTTTAGACGAAACTGCAACAATGTTCAAGCTCTCTAGAGCTTTGCTTTAAATGTTTAAACGCACTGCAAAAAAATGCTCCAATTAGCAGTTTGCAGCCAAAGAATGGTCTTAAAAAAATTGGTAACCTTTTATCAAGCCCACTCCACAGGTCATTGGGTTAAAGTTTCATCCATGCACGGTACACCCCCAGGGATGAACCTTACATTGCACCACCGGCTCCCGGTGGTCGTCTTTCTCCTGCGCGTCCAAATGTTTACGCTCTGCTGCTGTGCTATAAAAATTCATATTTTATAACACAACAACGGCAGCGGCAATAGCAGTAACGGCAACAAAAAAGCACAAACCCCCCCCCCCCCTTTCCGATAACATTCTCTCCCCGTGAGCTCGGTGTGTTTATTGTGGCAACCGGTAGAAGGCTGACCTGTTTTAACCGTACCTAGCCGTACCTTTCGGTGCCCTCTGGGTGGTGGGATATATTTGCCTCACTGCTTAAAACGGACTTACCGTGTAATATTATACACTTCTCTGGCCAGGGTCAGTGTCGGTGGAGCCCCGGAGGGCGAGAAGTACCGAGAGTAGCAACAAAGTAGCAACGTACACCGTTACACTGCACTGGAGCGTAGGGTTGGGTTAGTGGAGATGATTGTTGGTGGGTAACAAACACGCAAAAAAAAAGTTTCTCATTCTAGTACCGTGAAATAGGAGGAATTCTTTATTCACGGAAAAGCGGGAGCGACCGAGGGAGAGAGGGAGTGCTGAAAGTGTAGTACCGTGTTTGCTTCCATGCAGTTGTTCTTTTCAGCAGCTCGGTAGTTTTGCTCCCTCGATCCTTTCGAAGGTGTTGGGACATTTGATCGTATTTTAAGTTTGCACAATGACGAAACTGTTACGGCCCGAGTGTTTGATTGGTTGAAAGTCCCGTTTTTTTTTTCTATTAGCACAATCTCCTCACTTTCCCTTTTACGCAATTTTCTTAATCGAACGCTATCCCTCCTTAGCCTCTAACTGATCACTTTCTTTTTTTCACCCCATCGTGACGACCCCATCATTCAAGTGAACCGAATAATTCGTTCAATTTTCTTCCACTTCAGGAAATGTCCCAACCCCAGCAACAGGGTAAATCAAAAATCGATTTCCTCCTGCCAATGCGTTTCTGCTCGGTAATGGGTTTATCCGCAGTGTGACTACCGTTAGCTAACGGGCTACCGGCTCCCCTCGAGTCGTAACCCTTACTTGATGGCGCAACGATCGAATGAAAAGGTCCGTCGGCAAAAAAGGGGAGGGTCTCCATGGACAGACAATTCAATTTTTACATTCACCCAAAAACCCTCGTAGCTCGTTGCGAAAATCCTAATCGAAACGCGACTCAGAGAAGGTAACAAACCGATACGGTACCGGTCGGCATGAATCGATTCGATATAACCGGCCCGAAAGCCAAAGTGGCACTAAAGTAGATGCGCCATTAAAAGGGGCTCGTGCGCTGCAGCGATTCTTAACCTCGACGGGCGAACCCGCACCGAGGGGCCCACCTCACATCGAGAAGGCGCAGCGGCAGCATCGCTTACCCGAACTAATCGCTTAATTAATCAGCCATTAAAGATGTAAGCCGTCATTAGATACTAATTGAATTCGTTTTCATGAGCTCCCCGTGCGGCTGCTGGTTTGCGTTGTTTCCCCCTTACTTTTTGTTGGGCCTGCATCGGCATCGGTTGGCACATTCTTTCGGCACACGAAAGCGGCCTAACCGTGTGCCTTTCGGTGCCTTCGTTTTCGTTTTGTTTTATGTGACGGGGTTTAATGCGCTCAGGCGGTTGTACGCGGAGCACCGGTCTGACTTCATCATGCCAGAATGGCGCCATTTTAGCGCGAAACGCATACTGGCGGCGACGGTGGCAAAGGTGTCGGGAGCTAATGGTGATGCTCGCGATGCTTTGGCACGGTTAACAGTAGCATGCTAAGGAAAGGTGCCACCAGCATCCTGTTTGCCAGCCGTTGCCACGAAGGTGAGAGTGTGGGTAAGGGTGATGACAAAAGGTGTGAAGTTATTTGGCGCTTTTTACATCTGCAGAGAATTGAACTCACGGGCACACCGGCATTGCCGTGTTTGCTGGTGCAGAAAGCGTGTGCTATGAATGAAGTGAGGCGTTGAGCGTTGTTGCGGCGTCAGCAGGTTGTGCTTGTCGCTGTTGACAGTTATTACGATCCAATGCAGATATGGGAATATTTGTCCACCGAGCCAGCGATAAGCTTTAATCAATGGAAATTATTTACAATGGAGCCATAACAGAGCGTGCTATTATAAAAGGCAAATTATTGCGCAATGCTTTCAATGTGATATGTTAAGGCAGTTATGTTTTGTATGTTGAAGAATAACGAGAATGGACCTTTTCATAACCTTTTCACATTTATTCCTTAACGTAACACACTCAAAAAAGTAGCACCCCTTACCTCGATGGGTAAATTAATTGAAACAGGACGCAAATGAAGATGTAATTATGTGTTCTTCTCACTTCACACCATCCACAGCCAGCGTAACGCCATCCGGCAAACAGCGCAAACGTGATCGAAACAACGTGTCGCAAAAACTCCCCGAAGCGTTGCAAAGCAGTTCTTAAGCACTCGGGTACCCAACCCACTCCACCCACGGGCACTGACATAATGCTAATGACCAACAGGCCTAACAGGGTGCTACAGTGGTGCTTTCCCAGCGCTCATCTGAGAGTTAGCGAACGGAGGGCCCTGGTCGTGCGGCACGAGGACCATTCACTGCAGTGCGTTTTCTTTTCGTTTTCTCGTTCCGTTCCCATCAGCCCATCGGGTCGCGAGGCATCAAGGTCGCGCGGAAAACTGGGACAGCAAACATGGAAATTCTTGCGCACTGGCGCATTCCAGCACAAAGTGCGAACCGCGAGCGGGCGGTGCAAAAATTAATTAACTATCTTTGCGCGTTAAACCGACGAGCAAACACTCCAACACCACTGGGGGTGCTGGGGACCGCCGGGGGCATGACAGACGGTTACCGTTACCAAAGTGTCCACAGGAGACTTTGGAACACTGGCTCGCTGTCTATCGGAAATGAGGTGCTGGTGCAGGTACTGGCCTCTTTTTCGGGGTGATTTAATCCCGTTTAAATGGTGCTTGAAAGGTTCTCACGATCGTTTTCGCGAGAGTGAGAAATAGGGACCAAGGTAGCGTCAATGAGCTAGAAATCGTTCAGGTTTATGAGTGAGAATGGGGAGGCAAGTCGAGCGGTAGTTAAGTTTTATGAGTTCTGTTTAAACGAAGATTGGCACTTCTTGCCTATTATCCTTGCTCCTTGTGATTTGAATCATAATTCGATTGCCTTGAAATCTTAGTTGAAACTGATGTTTTACTAATTCAATTTCGTCTACAATTTTTTTCGAATAAAATGAAAAATAATCTAGAAATTAATGGAAGCAAATTCATCAGCAGGTTCACAACAAATAGTTTGATGTTCATGAAGTGAAGCTCACTATAGGGCCAATGAAAACAAACCAAATGTAACATATTTTCTTCTACAGTTGAAATTTGCACCCACCCAGAAATAGACAAACACACGTCACTGTGTGCCAAAGGTCGGAAAAAGTTCGGACATGCACTGCTCAGAATGAAATGTAAATGTATTCCAACCATACCCTGGAGAGGAAACTCGTGCCCGCAAAAATCAGTACATCCCATCTCGAGCTGGCACACAGTAAAAAAAAAACCACAACAAAAAGCTTATGCCGGTTGAGCCAAATGCCAAAAATAAACAAGGAAGAGAAGGACTACATATCTAGGAGCGAATAGAATGAAAAAAGTTCACGCTCAGGCAAAAACATTTCCAGCAGCAAAACATTCCAGTAAACATTGTGTACATATTTTAAGTGAAAATAACAACAAATTCCACCATTACCCTCACGTCAACGGGTCCTCCAGCTGCCAGTATGTTCGCCGTTTCGCTCTCGCTCTTTCCCCTTCCGCTCGTCTAAAAAAACCCCAACAAATGGCCGTGTGCCGCTCCGTTGACCGAGAGACAACAAGCGCAAAAGCAAAATAAAATATGCTGCCAAGAATTAAAATTCGTTGAATGATAAGGGTTAAGGTTGTTATGCTTAGGTTGCTGTACCACCATCATTGTCCACGCTTTTCACACAGCGTCCAACGGTGCACACCTTAACACCGTTTCGGAGCAGCTCGGCTCAGGCAGCCGAGGAAAGATGAAACCTATTTACATTTCGTTCTACAAACAGCTGGAAACTATGTTACATACACACACACAGCCACCTACAGTACAGCGACGTGTGGCGGTCCGGTGGACACCAAATTCAAACAAACAAACAAAACTCAAATAAATGGAAACGGGGGGGAAAAATAACAAGCCCAGAAGGGGAACGATTGCAATTTTCAGTTCTTTTCTCTTCGCCTTAGAAACGTTCACAGCAAAGTGAGTGGCAATTTCCTTTCGCGAGAGCCAGCTGTGTTATTTTTTTCCTTTATACTGTACCCAGCATAGGGGTTTCCCTTTTTTTTGCCATTCTGGGAAAATGGTTGCAAATCCTTCGAAAAAAAGTTTTTCTTTTCCCACCAATAGCGTACAAATTCCTACAGCAAACGGTTGGGTTTGGAAGAAGGTATAAAGTCAGACGCATACACACGAAAACGTACGCTCACACTCACTCTCACACACAAAGTTACACACACACAGGCGATACATACCTCCAGTGACGACGCATATCAGCAGCAGATCGCCACCCTCCTCGTAGGGTCCGGCGTGGGATGGAAGCACGACTCCAGCCTCATTATGAATTTTCGGTACATCGGGCGGTACTGCGGTGGGGAAAGGAAACGAAAAGATCCGAAAGAGAGAATCATTAGAGTAAGCGTAAACGAGATAAAAGTGGACAGTAAAACGTTTAGGTAATTGGTTGCAGGGCTTGCAGCGTCGGCGCCTTTTTTGCCAGTTAAGCTAGACGAATACATAAGCTACGGTGTCAGTTGGTCGGGAATGGGCACTGGAATAGGATCGAACCGTGCCTTACGCACGCCAGACAGTGGGCAGGATGAACGATGTAAATATATCCGACCGACTTTGCCGACCGGTAAGCATATGTCAATCGTCCCTTATCACCGACGTACGCCACGTGAGATCCCGCTTCAATCCGACACGTTGTTAAGGGCCGGATTAAGGATGATGGTAGTAAAAATAGTAACCATGTTATCTGTATTTCAGCCCCTTCAGCCTCTAGATGGCCACGTGAGCAGTATAACACAAGTATCCAAGCGCTATTATTATCCACATAATGATTGACGAAGGTTGTGTTGTGTTACGAGATAAATGCTTAAACACAGTGCTGAAGGTTAAGCTATCTTGCACTTATCAGTTTAATTCAAACAAATCAGTGGAGGTTGGTATGCAAACACGATTAAAGATTATTTCGCAACGCACTGCTTTAAACTCCAAGCGATTGATCGATTACAAGTTATTTTGATAAACAAATCTGAACAACTTTTAGGACAATTTCCTTCTCAGTATATAAAAAAAGTATTAAACAGAGATTAACAGTTCTAGAAAAATCGGGTTGCTGATTCATTATACTAGCAATATGCTCACTTTGGCACTCTGTGTTGATCACATTTATCAGCACAGCTGCACCTATTCAAACACTCATTTTGATACAGCACACGGTTCAGCTTTGGAAATAAAAGTGTGTTTGTTTGCAAAATCTCCGAATAGAGGTCCGAAAACGTTTCAGCGATTGGCCTTTGAACATGTGTACCCCATGTCCCAAATGTCAAAAGAATCTTTCCACCCGTGCTGCGCCCAAGGTTATTTAGAATGTCACGAAACATACCGGTAGTAGCTTACTTTCTAGCTGCTTGCGACGGTTTTCCTCGGCTCTGTTTTTCGTTCCCATATGTTTAAACAACTGGCAAAACCTCTTAGTCAAACGCCTCCACGTAGTCGTCCCATTTGCGCCGGTTTCCTTGTTTGCGAACAAAATCGCAGCACATTTTTACCATTCAAATGCGAAGTGAGCGCGTTACGCTAACTGCTTAAAACGTGTCGCAAAGTCTCCGGCACCATTACACGTCTGCTCGCTGCGTAACGCAGACACGCGAGTATGGCTAAGCTCGTTGCGTTTCTCGTTGTGCTGCTGTGCGGCAACCTGGCTGCTGCCGCGAGCGCAGATCTTATATCCGTTCTGGAGCAGCTGTCGGAAGGTCCGCTGGCACGGCTGCTGGATTTGAACATCGACCCACCGCCCCGAACCACCGGCTTCTCTACGCTTCTGCCCCAGAAAAGCATCCGATTGACCTGCACCAAGACGAGGGAGCCCCGCTTCCAGGAAATATTGTACGGCGATGTGAACCTGCAGAGAAAGCTGAACTTTTCGCTGCCGCTGACGATCGCCATCCATGGCTGGCAGGAGAGGAATCTCTCCACGTACAGCGCGCTGACGATGCCGTACCTGCGCTTCGCGCGCAACAACACCAACTACTGCCTGCTGGACTGGAGAGCGTACTCCGAGTTTGGGTATCAGATCGCGGCCCGCCAGAGCGTACCGCTGGTGGCGCAGTATTTGTTCGGATTTTTGCAGAACCTCAGCCTGCTGTACTTCCCGCTCGAGAGTGTGACCCTGATTGGGTTCAGCATGGGCGGACAAATTGCCGGACTGACGGGTAAGCTGCTGCCGGGCCGGATCGGTACGATCTATGCGCTCGATCCGGCCGGTCCGCTGTTCTCGCACCCGGTCGACATTGGGCCCAAGCGCCGGCTGGATGCGTCGGACGCACAGTACGTGCAGGTGATCTACACCTCCCGCTACACGGCTGGCTTCGGGAAGGTGCTTGCCGGTGCGCAGAACTTCCTGCCCAACAAGGGCTACCATCCGCAGCAGCCCTGCACCGCAAAGGGCGATGGTTTGAGCGACCTAGCCGGGGCGCTACAGTGCAGTCATCGGTACGCGGTGAGTCTGTTCGTGAGCAGCCTCGACCCGAACAACCCCATCATCGGCAAGAAGTGTCCGACGATCTTCGGGGCACGCGTGTGCCTAATGCCCACGAGGGATCGCCTCGGTATATATGCGCAAAGGTAAGGAAGTGCTCGAGCTTGAGCGGTAAGACGGTTCGATGAAATGATTGTGTGCTTAATGTAATGCTATTTTTTGTTTTGTTTTTCACAGAATTCGTGGCGACTTTTACTTGTAAGCGGGGTTGTAAACGCGCACACGAATTGAAAAAGCGGATAAATCTTCCTCAAACATCGTATCTTTACTTGTAGTACCGAGTGCGACCATAAAATAGACCTTCCGTACGATCGTCCTCTTCCTACATTCATCCGAAAAGCGGGAGCGGGCGGAAAATATGCCCGAACGTGAGGGCACTAAAAGTATGGAATTTAAAGCTTAAGAAGCGCACTTAAAAGCACCACCATAAAACACAACGTGTGCTTCAGCAAACCCAACAGGTGAATAATGATGATTATGCGAAAAGGGAGGAGCGTAGCGTAGCGCAGACGAGCGTGAGGTTTATTGTTTGCAATCACCGAAAGTGTACTGCATGCTTTGCATTTGCATAATTTAAATGTTGAGCTGTCGAATCGACGCATCGGCGCCTGGTGGTGGCGGTGTGAGCAACAGGGATGGATGGGTGGTACGCTTTTTATGCTCCTTTCCCGTGTACATCGCATCTCGCGGAATTAAAGAACGCTGCTTCCATCTTGATATGCATCGCTCTGCATCTCTTTCCTCATTCATTTCCCATATACTAAGTCACAGAGCGAAAGAGAGAGAGATAGACAGTGTTAGAGAAAGAGAGCGAGCAAGTCCTTATGGTGGCATGAAAAGCAATTTCGTTGATGATAGCCACACATTGATGATTATATGCAGTAAAAACCGGCGACGCACTCACGGAAGCTCCACACGGGAGATTGCCAAGCCATCGTTTGATGTTGGTTAGCACCCTCACACACACACACACACATACACACACACACACACACACACAAGGCACGGTATGCGGTGCAAAAACGGGCTTAACTAGCAAACGTGTGTCCGGGTGTCTTTTTCATTGCCATTATATTGGCGACTCTTGTGCGGTTCTGCTGCCACGTGGTGCTCTGGGCATGGTGATGGTGGTGGTGCATCATTTTAATGCGAACATGGCAAAAGCGGCTCAACAGATGAGCTTAAAATATATCGTTTAATGGCTTGGCATCGCTGGTGGAAGGATTTGGTGCGGTTCTGCTGAGTCACTGCAATTATTTTACAAACGCTTTTTGTCTGATTGCATTGGACATTGCGCTGAATGCTCAGACACACTGTGGATAAAAATAATTCATTTCCAGCACGTCGAAAAGAAAGTGTTTGCTTCACTGTTGGACGGTGGCTTCCTCGTCGTAAGAATGCACACACACACACGTAAACAATGCAAACACCCGCCACGAGAAGCCACAGCGTTGCACACAAAGCATCCTGGAACACAATTAAGCACCACACAGCGGATACGCATTGTGGTCAGCGCTCGTTTGGGGAATGGAAGTCACCTCTTCTAATAATCACTTTTCCGGACCCTGGGGTGCATTGTTGCGCACGCCTGAATTGTAGCCCCGCACACCCCCTGCCCGGAACTACGGTTGCGGTGGTGCATTGTTCCTGTGCAATTGTTTTCCTCCGAAACCGGGGGCTTCCCAATTAAAATCCCCCCCCCCCCTCGCGAGTGAAAGGTGCAATGAACCTGTGACTCGTGTTTCAAACAGAATGGCTGTCGAGCGGCTGTGAGTGAAAAGCACCCGTTTCATTCATTTTAGCACCCAGTGCTTCCCAGTGCTGTTGTGCGATGCTTAGCGGCGAGTAGTATTGGTGCTTTCCGTACTTGTGCCAAACCCGTTCCTCCGTTCGGCCGGAACCATCGACGGCAAACAATGCGTACAGTGTACAAACCAAACCACCGAAGCTACGAAGAAAAGAAGAGCGTCGCATATAGAGAGCTAGAAATATAACTCCCCAGCGGTGATTGCAATTGTCAGGCGTTCTTTTCTGTAGTTCCGCACGTGCTTGGTAAAAATAATAAGAGAAAGGAACACAGCGACCGGGACGTCTAACAATGGAAGGTTGCGCACTCTGGCCGGGCGAGGGGATAAAAGCCGGAAAAATGGAGCAGTTGAAGATGTATATTTCCGGATTGGCGTGTGTGTTAGCTGTGTGTCCCGTAGTTTCGGTGCGATTACTTACCCACAATTTCTAGATTTACATTACTGTTTTTCGTAGGTGATAGCAAAAAGTCGACACGGCAACGAAAGATTCCGGCGTCCTTTTTCTGTAACGAAGCGAAAAGAGGGAAGGGAAGAATTAGAATGAGAGTAGTGTTTCCGTGAGCAGTCCTTCGGAAACGGATTTAGCGGCACGGCAAGCTGTTTCATTGCATCTTGTGCACTTATTATTTTCGGCTGTGACGATATGAAAAACACATCTGACGCTTGTTGTGGGTTTGAAAAGTATTGGAAATTATTATTAATGTGCATGAAGATAGTATAAATGTAAAATGCATGAGAAAGCCGAGAATACGCTGTTGGAAAAGTATGATTAAGTTAAACGATGCAGATTGTTTCAACGTTCAATGTGAGGTTTGTAAAATTCAATGATTCTAGTCCATTTGCTGAAGTTCTATTGAAATTTGCTTATTAATTCAAATAATTGACATTGATCCAAGATCCCAAAAACATTGAACCCATCTCCAGCTTCCAGCAAGACCGTTTGGGCTCGGCTAGTCAACAGACAGGCTACCTACGTCGTCATTAAGCTCCGCATTAGTCAATCCTTCGGCTGCCCAAAACCCAAATCCTCAAGCTCATCATCGCCTTGCCCACGGCGGTGCAAATGGGTGCAAAATTGGACCGAAATAAATGACCAATCTCCCCGGACAGCAGCAATTGAAATCTCGTTTCGCCGTAGCTAATCCACGCTGAACCGAACTCGCTGCAGCAGCATTTCTTGCATGGTTGAGTGGAATTCCCTAATGATCGCAATATATTTTCCTTCCCCCTAGTCCCGTCGACACTCTCTCGCCAATGAGTCGAACGTCTCGGCGAACGGAACGCTGGCGCTGGTTTGCCGAAGAAATAATCTTTCCATCCCCGTTGCAATACTTGCCTGCGTTGGCAATGGATTGGTCCTGAGACAGAATGGAATGGAAGCTAAAATCTGTTTTGCGTGTGTATCTGTGTGTGTGTGTGTATGCTGAATAGGGGCTCGTATCGATTTGTGAATCTAATCGACAGCAGTCGTGCTTTATCACGAAGCTGTGTGTGCTTTCGCGCAGTAGCAGCAGCAAGTGAGAGGGACCGAAATCGGTCCGGGCCAGTCAACCGTGGGATGCACCAATTAATCGTCGATGAGATGAGCAGCAATTGATTTCGATTAAAATGCGAAATAAGCTCCCACGATCGTGACGCCTACTCACGGAACGGAACCATCAAAGCCTTAGACCGCTCGTTTGGATTGGTGTATTGTCGGTACTGGAGTGCTTTTTGTGAAACGTATGTAATAATACTTATTTCCTTTGACACGCAAATGCTCGGGTGAGAAGAAAGGCGTCCAGAGCTATAAAAATACCAACGATGCAATGAGGGAGAAAGCATTTAAACTGCTGCTACAATGAACGCTACCCTTCGAAAGGAAATGGGCTAACCGGCCGAATAGAAGCATTCCTGTGCGGAGCTGAGGGGTAAAAAATGCGACAGAAAACAGAGGGGGGTGGGGGGGGGAATGGCTACTATTGAAGCGAAATGCAAATTTGTGCTCCCAGTGTCTTGTCCATCTTCTCGCGAATTTAATTCCAATCGTTTTTCAATGTGTTTTTCTCGCGTGGTCCATTCGTTGCCATCAGCTGTACAGACAATTTCTAGCAGAGCGCACGGGATGGATGGCACTATAGAGTCGGTGTGCCGCGGGTGGAAGGTGGGCGGGAAGTGATGGTGTGTAAAAATGGAATTTCAATTCAACAGTCCGGTGCGGGGACAGAATCTTGTGATGGCGTAATACCGAGATGAATGGAAATCACTGACGCTTGAAGTGATTGAGTGGCAGGTTTCGTTGGGAAGTAATTGGAAATGGCAGCGGTGCCGAATGGGACGCGAAGGATAGGATCGCAAATGGGATGAACAAATATTGGGCGCTGTTTTTTTTTACGTCAACGTTATCATCTGTGATTGGATCTTTGGCCAGAGCAAAGCGGTAATGATGCGTAATTGAATTTGAGATGGAGAATTTTCTCCACGAGTTTGTTATTTTTTGGTTAGATTTGTGCAATTCTAAGATATTAGCCGTTGAAATGGTGATTGAGAAGGCTCCATAAACAGTCAAATAATTAGAGTGGTTTTATCTGTGCAGTGTTGTGATCCGCTCCAACTGATTCTGCTTATTAGTTCTTGCTTTGCGACGAGATAAAACTGAACGTACCTGTACAGGACTGATGACCAGCACCGCCCGGCTTTGCTCGCGTGTCGTTTTGAAGTTGGCACGATCTTCCAGGATGGCGACATCCTTCCAATGAGACGGCGAGTTGACGTGCGGACCACGTGTATCGTAGCTGCCAGGAAGAGAGAAAGGTAAAGTAACGTGAGCATGTTTTTTTTCTCCCTGCAAGCAACATAGGTGATGAACTTCCCGATAACATGTCGGCAAATTGAAATCGTTAAAAGTTACGGGCACAACATTGGGGATGGGAACCGTCGGTCTGGGGCTCGCAACGGAGAAAAAGAAATAGCCCTATTCAACGCCCCGGAAAGCACCAACTCCCTGTACTGCACATCCCAAAATCTGTTCCCAAGGATTTGGCACGGAAATGGGACTCGTTATGATCCGGGACGAATCGATGCTTACGGCTATCGGGCCCGTATACCCGTGAAGTGTAGGAAAAGTCGTATAACTTTATGTACGTCCCTGGTGCGCAGTGCTCTATGTGCATGGAAATCGATTCAATATCCTCCCAGTAGCTGCTGCCCAGTACCTGGCAACATACATTTTATTTCCGCTTGCCAAAAGCAAATGCCTTCCTTCTGTAGGGCGGGCGAGACTTTTGGGTCAGGAGACTTTTGACATTTCATTCTATTGCGCTGACATGTCGTAGCAACTTCCATGGGATCGGAAGGAGTCCCGTCCCAGGGAGTTGTCACATGAAAGTGGATAGTGATTTGCATCGAGCAGGAGCTGGAGCCCCGTACCGTTTCTGTGCTGCACGGGTACCATTCTCAGGTAGCTATTACCTTCCTATCTATTTGGAGCGGGGTTTTTCCTTTTACTTCCGAAAATAGTACGATGACGATGAGGTTCCTGCTGTCGTCCTGTACCTTGCCAATACGACCGGTGGGTTCTACGGTTTACCAACCAAACACCGAAACTCGCTAAGCACGGTTCATGCAATGGAAAAGCAGCAAAACAACTCCGAAAAAAAGGTAACAAGATTCAATAATCTGATTTCTGCCGTTCTGCTGATTCAAACGGACGGGACAAAGTAATATCCCCTCGAAAGGCTGGTGGGACAAATGAAGACGTTTTTTTGACAAATAGCTCGACTTTCAATCCGGCTAGTGGTCCCTGTAGGCCCTAGCAAGCTTCTTTTTTTTATGCCTCATTTTGTCCTAATTGTGTGCTCGATGAAAAACGACGTATGGAAGAGAGTTGGCTGGGGTGGAGTCCCCAACACACAGGTCGTAGCAAATTAGAACGATGCAAAAATAAATATAAAATTGTATTGAATTTCATCGGCCTATCAATTGCGTTGTCTACCAGCTTCTCGTCCGGACAGTTCGTTTTCAACTTCTCAAAGCCCCTCGGCATAGCATAGCGCACGGCCCATTTCGGTTGTCCTTGCTTGGGCGAAGAAAGACTTTGTTTTCACCCCACCCACCTGGAATCGACGGCGATGTGGTATTGAGTTTTGTCGATAAATTGAAGTGGTTTTGCAGGATTTACGTACCGTTTGTTGGCCACCACATTCAATGTAGAACAGTAAAGGCTTCCAGTCAGTATGGTGTACCTTTGCCGATTCCCAGCTCTGCTTGACTTGGCGCCAAGCTTTCCCTCCGAAGGCCTTGACCTTATTTGAATAATCTTGCAATCGGGAGGGATCAGTGTCGATATCGGATTAGCAAACTACCCGGCCGTGGACCTGTAGCACGTACATCAAGCGCACTAGCCTCCGATCCGGTCGTTACCAATCGGCCCGCCGTTCGCTTCACCCTAGCCCAATGTCTCGATCTCCATATGTGTGTGACCGGTGTGGAGTAGTGCAGCGTACGGTTTCGTGCTTCATGCTCCGTATTGAATTTCCTGCCCCCGGCCTGTTTGAAGTGTCTGGGCAATGGAAAGCTGGCTTTCGAAATCAAGAATTCATACCACCGCATGGTCCAACTTGCGCGCCGCCTCCCTCACACTCTTAAACAATCGAACATGAGATCCTCCAACAACGACGGAGTGGTTTGACAGCTTCTCAGCATCATCTTGAGAAGATGTTGCGTCTCAAGTGGGTTTGGAACCGTTGCCGGGACCGAAGGAAAATGTATCGATACCGTACGTCGATGAGCACTCCAAGTGCGAAGTGGCACTGTTGCAGGATGTCGGGTAACCTTGCCGCCTGCACGAGGTATCAATTTCGAGAGGGCATCGGCTCATTGCCAGCTGGGTGTTCATTAAGAAATTCGAGCTACCGGAGGGAAATGGTTCGAATTAGAGGATGGAAATGGTTCGCTTTCGGTTCGGTGCGGCAGAATCTGTTACGTCTGAAGGAGCGTTTGTGGCTGCGCAACAGCAATAACAGGAAATGATTGTAATCGAATCGTGTTTGATGGGAAGCGTGCGTTACAATCCATCGAGCATGGAAACAAACGCGTTTCAAGGATTGTGGGTTGAATTTCATTTTGCGCTGTAACTGTTAATAGAAATATTTTCCTTGGAAGAATTTTATTTACTGATCTACAAATAGATTTCACGGGAATGCATTAGAGTTAGCTTTGAACGTGTCCCCTCCGAGAGCCGGAGATGTGAGGAAGCCTTAAAATTGCTCTGCTAACCTGCAGCTCGTCGACTTTTCCTATTAATCACCTTGATTGACAGCGTGCTGGACCATTATTCCGGAACATTATGCGGAATCGATGATCTGTTCCCCGTCAGCTACGTTCTGGGAAAGTGGGTTCCCGGGATGAAGTTCATTGTTATAATCAAGATCGTCGTTGTGTCGTTGGCTGCGTTGGGACGTTGCAGATGGCAGCCCGCAAACTTCCATTAGTGTGACCCGTACCGTTTCCGCCAGCCACGGTACCCCACAACAGGCCACGGTGCTTTCTTCTGTACACATGCTCAAAAAATCCACTTCGTCACTTTTTTGTCATCCCGGACCCGTCGCCGTCTTTGCGGAAACCGTCTGAGCCTTCCGCACGATAAACATATTCAAATCCATCCGCTTGGCACTCCGGCCCGATGAGCCTCCTTTTGCCATGCGTTGTTGTACCTTCGTATCTGTATGTCTCTGTGTGTGTGTGCAAGATGTGTGGATGTGTGTATGTTTGACTTATATGTGGTAGCGAAAGATCTTCCCGCACGCCCACAAACTGAGGGCGAACAAATCCATTTATTTAGAAGCTCGTCGTGTTTTCGTCATCGATCACAAAAAAGGAGCGAGAAACAAGCACGGTTGAGTGAAGCACTTTCAGGCGAGCTTCCGTGGCAGCTAAGAGCATTTCCCTTACTGCATGTGAAAAACGGTACAGCAAGGTAGAGTGGAGGGAACCTGTTCTGTATGAGTGTGTGCGTGTATGTGTGTGAAAGCCACTCAATATCACTATCACTTACTTTGCGTTTTACTTTTTGGCAGGGGGGGGGGCGTTTGAAAAGCCTTCGAAAAACGAATCCATCGAAAACGAGGCAGCACGGGACGCTTTGCAAAGATAGTCCGACATGTAGACGATCGATCAGACGACGGCAGACGATGGCGAGTGAGAGGGGAAAGGCTCGAACAAAAAAAAACAAATTCCTTGCTGCCATTGCTTTCCCTCAATGGATTGTAACAAACGACGCACGACGACCTGTGATATTTTTCTTCACCCGTCGCGACGGTGGCGGCGTGCAACGGGATGAAAATTTATATCCAGAATGTTGCAGGGAGATTACGATGTTCGCCATGGCCATGTATTTGTTCGTGCTGGCTTTGACGTTGCTCCCAACCGCTTGCGTGCTTACGCTTTTTTTCCCTCACGTCAAGGAGCGTGCTATAAGATACTCTTTAAAGCTCTGAAATGTGTGTCATTTTTAAGGGTGCACGGAATCCTGGTCACGGCACCAAACATTGCTGATTAAGGACTAACGGACTAGCAATGATTTTGGTGGTGCAGGGAAATTCCACTCTGAAACCTGTATACCCTTTACTTTTCGTGGTAGGATGTGAAACTTTAATCGAATTACCATTCTATCTTATTCTATGTTTGGTGATAATTTGATGCACAGACAAAAATGGTTAACAATAGGCAAATGGAACGCAGTTTAATAGTTCTCAATGGATACTCCAATTACAGTTTCAATTTGTAATCATAAATATTAGAAAAAATATCACAAGAGAGCTTAGTAAATCATTATAAATAACATTAGGCCTACAGAAGCTGCTCTAGAAGCTGTCTAGATAACACCCAGTTGCAGGTTGAACAAAATGCTTTATTTTGCTATGCTTAATATTAGATATGCATATATCTACCATTACACCAGAAGCATCTTTTCAGCTCCATCTTCACCGCCTAAAACGAACCAGCTTACACATCAGATTGACGAAACAACCAAGTCAGTTCCTCACGGGCAAGCGAAGTAGAACGATGGAAACGATCGGCAGCATATAGGTAGCAACGCAAATTCTATGCAAAGCCATCACTTATGAATACACAAGTATCACGCCCTCAGCCCACCAACCACTCTCCTATTCCTTTCCCTCTACTCCTTGTACACCATGTCATACGTGAAGTCGATACCAACCAAAGGCAACCAGTGCGTATTTCACGACGCATGGCGGAGAGCAGAATCTTGTTTGCGATCCTCATCACATATCCAATCCAATTTGCGTTTCAGTGGAGAAAGAGAGAGAGAGAGAGAGAGAGAAAGAGAGAGCGAAAGAGAGGGCGCACATTGTGCGCACTGAGAAGGCAACCCCGTTGGGCGTTGGGCTAAAAATCTGAACGCTCCGCTCCGGGTGGGAACGTTCGTTTACCAGGTGCGTACATGAGCGTTTCCTGGCTACGGGTACGTGTTTGATGCTATTCTTACTCAATATTATTATGAAAATAGACGATATGTTTATGCTAAGGACGCTGCCTACTGGCAATGGCCCACGCAAAGCATGTGCATCCGTGGATCCGTGTGTGAGCGTGTACCGGTGGGGCTGTGGGAACCGTTTTCCCCCGTTCTCACAGACTGTTAGCTCCTCGGTGTGGGCTGATGCATGGACGTATTTTTATGTGAGATTTTTATGCAAAAAAACGCACGCACACACATCTTCACTTTCCTACAAAAACAACGCTTAGGCATGGCACGGAGCAACGGTGCGAAGGAAAGATGGCCGGGCGGGGTGAAATATGGTAGTTAGATTGAAAATTGTTTTTCACTCCGGTGCTGGGTGATGGTAAAGTGGCTGTGATAGCTTTGTGAATAGCTTTCTGCCATTTTTCCTCTCTATCTCTCTTCTCTTCGGCTGCTCTTCAGCTGCACCCTTGAATGTGTTGATCTTTTCATCAGTCCCAAGCTGCCGAACCTGTTTGCTACCGACTTTGTCAATGGTTTTGTAGGTGATGGTACATAAAAAAAAAAACCGGAATTTTCCTCTCTCAGCACGACGAACGGAACGATGCGCTGGATAAAGTTATCGATATGTAAATTATTTTTACCCATGCTTGTCCCCCTGCCCCGAATATCGAGATTGTCATCCCATTCCAGAAGTGAACGAGGGTGCTTCGCGCATCTGAGTGTGTGTGTGTATGTGTTTGTGTAGGAGTTTAACCTTCCCTTTTCTGGTTCCAGTCTCACTGCAAGTATGGCGTTTCCAGCGATACCCGCGCCCGTACGCAGGCAGGAACGTAATTGGCGATTCGGGTTTATCGGCCCGATTGCCTGGCGCCCCAAACGTAGACGCTTTTCATTCGACACGGCCACCGGGTTCGCTCGTTCGGTCGTGTAAAACGAGAAGATTGATGGTTTGAATATTTTACGATCATTTCGTCACCATCGGCAACGGAAGCAGCGTGGAAGGGGAAAAATGGCAAGCGCAAAATGGAGGGCAGCCAGAGATCAACGTGATAAGAAGGCTTCAAGCAAGACATTGCCATCGGTGTCTTTGTGTGTGTGTGTGTGTGTCACCCAACGGTAAGGCCACGAATTGGCCAAAGACAAACCAGCCACACCGTAATAGCGTTGGTAGCGGGCAAAAGCGCATGAATATATTTACTCAAGGGCTCCCTGCCGGTGAAACGGTTTGCAAAGTCACGGAAAGATACGGAGAGCCATGGAGTAGAACGATCGTCAATACGTTTCCACTGCGACGAATCAAGGCAAAGGCACCACCCTTGAAGTGTGCAACGCGATTAGTTGCGCCATTTTGTGGCGGGTTTGAAATGTTGTTTCTGCTGCATTTCGATACCGATCAGTGAAAATGTTGGCGAAATTACTTCGTCTTTTGATGTTGAACCGCTTACGTGTGCCCGCTTTGCGTTCAGATCGCATTTAATATCGCATTGTAAGCTTACCTGTAGATCGGCACATTGTCCTTGTACCACACCACTAGCAGGATGCGATCGTTCGTGAGATTGGACGAGACGTCGCATTTGATTTGGGCCGTCTCGTTGACCAGCACCTTCTCCAGGTGAGTCGGCACATCTGAAACGATGGACAGGGAAATGCGAAAGGAAATGATTAAATAACCGGGTCAGTGAGCATGGTCGTTTGCGAGTGGAAAGCTTCCACCTTCGTCCTAGTCTCTGCATCATTTTATTGCTCCTCTGTTTCTCTCTCACACACACATACACAAACACAGCTCCAACCTCAATTTACGTGCATTATAAATATAACCATTGACATGCTCGAAACCCATCCATCACGACTGGTCCGCTATTAATTAGGTCGATTTAAAGGTGATTGTTCTCGCAAAACAAAGCGTGGGCCACGTGGACAGCGTAAGCCTAAACTCCCTTCACTTTTTACCTGCCCTTGTGTATTTGTGTGTGGCTGTGTGTGTGTTTGCGTCACCATGGTTGGTTGATTGAATGATAAGCACCGAGAACGGTTTTCCATTCTCTGCTCGGTCTTTCATTCGCCAGTACGCTTTGGCACGGAAGTATCAATGCGAGGTCAAACTAACTGCTCATTACATGGGGCAGATAAAACGAACTGCCTGACCGTGAAAGTCCCTTTCCGAGCAACGATTGATGAATGGCACCGCACGGGGATGTCCATTTGGCTGTCGTGCCTAATGATGATAATAATGTTTCCTCTCGATGTTCGTAGCAATCATAGCGATACTTATCATTAGGCTCGGACCTCTTGGGGTTGGGTCCATTATCGTACTATTTTTGCTACACAAAATTTTGCCCCAAATTTGCCATTTTATTGATTGTTATGAAGATATGGTGTGAAAGCTGAGACAGTTGGAATATATATATTAATTGTAACGTTTCGTATGACATTTCTGTTTCATCTGCAGCATGGTAAAGCTTCGCTTTTTATAGCAATTTGTAGCTAGAATTCAATATAAAATAATTTGTCCTTCCATTGCAATCCTTTTTTATGAATGGTCCATTTGCGATGTTTACAATCAGTTGTTGTTTATCAGCGATGTTTACAAACGTGTTCAAAAGGTTACAAAACCGTGCATGTGGAAAACCTCACATTAAAATGTGTTAGTGTTGTTCTAAAACAACTGATGTTTTTTTTCATAATTTTCATTTGTCATAAGAAGAACCAAAACATGAACACCTAAACACGGACAATGTTTTCACCTGGTATTCTATTCTGCAATTTCCGCAGTTGTTTTCGAATTGGGAAACAAAAACAATTACAGCAACGTCCACGTCAACAACAATTACTACTTCAATACATTGCGCCACAATTCCTCCCACAACTTTTCCATCTTCTGAAAGGTAAAATTGGCGAACCAACTGGCAAACAAATTTCCTATCGGCCAACCTAAACGATCAAAACGTCTGCGGTCTTTCAACTACGGACCAACTTTGCCAGCGGAGGGTGTATGTTGCACGACAGGCTCGTTAAGTGAAAAAGATGTTTTAAAAGTTGTTTTTGCGGTAAACCATTCACAGCGGGCAGGAGACCGAAAGCCGGCAAAACGGTAAATGTGTAGACGCAAAATGTAACAAATTTATCATCAGCGAACGAATGAACCTTCTCTCTCCAGGCTGATCTGGCCTCCGGCTCTGGCATCTAAATCTTGATCCACAATACGGAGGAAATATTCTGCTAGGGAGTGGGTCGCTTTCATCCTCTCTCTCTCTCTCGCTCTCTCTCTCTCTCTTCCTCTCTCTCTCTCTTGGCAAAACATACTCCCGTGCACGAACCAACTCCGAAAAGCCACAGTTGCGAAGGCCTAGCTACACGCCCTCCCGCTGTGGATGGGTAGATTACAATGTCAGCCTGTTAATTCTTGCTGCAGTATGATGTTGGCGATGAAATATGAGTGCCGTGCCGTCTGTTTGTCCGATCGATGGAGGGTGGGTGGAGAAAAAAAAATAGGGAGAATGGGTGTGTACGCAGGCTCCGCCCATCTGCCAGTTACACGGAAGCAAGTTCACCCACCGGGGGACAAGCTACAAAATACCACAGCACAGCACAAAGCAGATAGGAAAGTACAGGCAAGAGGCATTTCCTCCCTCTCCGAGCGCCATGGACGACAGCTGCAAACCACCAGCCAGCAAAATGAGCAAAGGATGGACACGCTGGCGCACTGTACCGTGGGCGGGATGGGTAAACGATGGTAAAGCCAACGGGCAGCTGGTACCAGCTGTCACCTGATCCACCTGGCCCACCTGGAAGTGACTTATATTTAATCACAATAAATATTATTGCACAAAAGGTGTCCGAGTGTCCCCATGAGCCCCTAATCCGATGGACGAGATTAGGCAATGAATGCCGTCGCTTGATTGAGCATGCCCGTGGAGGTGTGAGGTGCTGTTGGGTGGGCGCTATTGGGATGGCGAAAGAT
Source organism: Anopheles melas (assembly GCA_000473525.2). NCBI lineage: Eukaryota > Metazoa > Arthropoda > Insecta > Diptera > Culicidae > Anopheles > Anopheles melas. The sequence continues at coordinate 44,751 of KI919328.1, read as the reverse complement.
GGACAGGGTGGGAGGTTTGTCCTGTCATCTTGGACAATAGCATACAGCCATCTCCTGCAGGCCATCTCCGAGCGAGCGTAAGCGATCGGCTGAAGTGGACCTTGTTCGAAGGGAGAGGTTGGCTGCTGTCGGTAGCTAAAACAAAACAACAAAAAAAAAGGTTTAATCTGACACGGAAGGTATCGACCGAGCACGGCTGGTAATCGGTTTTATCCATCTGGTTGTATTGGATTAGCAAAAGCAACAATTGCCAGTGCTGGCGGCAGAAACGGTGGACCAATAATCCTCCCATTCTAGGAAGGTGTCGATTTGTGGGCGGGGGAGAAATTTCTTCATCCGATCCATAGTGGAAGGGATGGAAATAGAAATCCAGGATTGGCAGAGAAAATTGTATGTGGGTTCTATTTGTTTCAGCTTCCAGGTAAGGGGGAAAAGTGCTTGTATAGGAAAGATAAAATCTGTCGTTGAAACAGTTTAAGTAGTATGTAACCAATCGTTCCACGAAGATAATGCATGCTCAATGATTGGTTGGAATTTATATTGGGATTAATAGTGCAACCGCGATCTAAAACAAAACGAAAAAGTATGATAAAATTAACATATTTTATTTTCATCTATCAACCAACAGTGATTGAAGAGAGTAATCACTCACGGTGTTTTTCTCAGCACAAATGAAAGGGTTGGAATGCTCTTGTCACATGCTCGTGTGATAAATTGTCTTTGTCAGAGGCTTCTTCCATTTACCACAAATATGCAGAAAGCATTTGGTATGCCCCAAACCCTCACGACATTTCTTTGAAATCCTTGCCTACTAAACCATGTATTAATACGAATGTTTGCATTTGCCAAAAACTAATGGTTAGATTCACACGATTAATTGCCACATTGGCACACGCAACCACCTGACGGCATCAAAGGCAATGTTGACAAAAAGACGAAAAAAAAAGACCGATACAGAAAGCTTTACGCTATCTCAAAGAGTACGGGAGTTTAGATTGAAACACCAAATTAAATGCCTAATTGCCATTCATTAGCTGCGCGGCGCTTCCTGTTTTTAGGCAAAGCGGTCGCGCGAAATAGTGTATCGCCCGCTGGGGTGGTATCGCCGACGTGGTAGGGAGTAAAGGTATTTTACCGTGTAAACATATAATTCAAATAGATTGCTAATATTAGTCATTCGGTTAGTTTTCTGTCATCAATCCCATCAGTCCCTCCGTTAGCCCGCTCCAACTCCTCTCCCCACAGTTTTGTGCACAGATTTTGCTTCGGGCGGTAAGGTGAGTTGTGTCCCGCTGATGTTGAGTGTTTGGTCGGTTGGAATCTGTCATCCGTTGCGGGGCACGGGCACGAAACACTGCGCACACACTGTGCGGAGGCTCCTTCACGGTAAACTCGTCGCCCGTCAGCACCGTGGACCCCCGCTGGCGTATTATGATAAATAGCTTTGAATAAATTAAATGTCAACAGTGCAAACCGGAAGTGGCTTGTGACTTGAACCAGTGCGTCTCATCGGCTGCTTCCTGGGCAATGGAATCGGTTTGCTTAATCCTTAATCCTTTCTCCAGTGGGTGTGGTTCGGTTTTGTTGGCCTTGGTTCCATTTTTCTTTATGTCTCCCGCTAGTCCCGTGCAACCGTCGTGTCGTGCCATCGTGCCGAAAGCGCGACGCTGCTGTTTGCCAACCGATCGATGGATGTGCGTCATTCGTCGACCTGTTTTTTTTTTGCTACTGTTGTTGTCCTGCTTACTGTTGGTAGCTCCACGGCAAACGTTCCACCATCAGCGCTGCTGACAGTCTGTGATGCCTGTGTCAATTTCAACGCACAACGCAGACCGCGCACAGCGGACGCCCTGCCCCTTTTTGCCGAACCCAACCGATGGTGATAAATTGATCCCAATTTAATTTTGCGCATCAAATTGTCAAAAAATACGACCGGAATCGCCGCAAACGAGCGCGAACGGGCTGCTGATTACACTGATAGCATTTCCCGATGCTTCCCTTTTCTTTGTCCCTACCCCCCTGTACCTGTGTGTTTATTTCGCTTCCATCGAACACGGAAAGGACAGTGCAAAGAATACGTTTCGCACAACAGTTTGACGCCGCTGGGAGGGGCGGCCATCAACACGCGGCCCGCTGTGTTTGCCTTCAATTAGTGAAGTAATTATGTTTGATCTTTTAAAGCGATCCTCGGCGCCGGAACGCCACGCTAGCCTGATTGCGCCGTGCGGTGTACGAATCCGTAGGGCAAAACGGGAAGGTTTCTTTCGGGGCGGAGGACACTCGCCGACGCCAGATCCAGGAAGCTGGGGTGCCTGGGGACAGCTTTGTTTGCGCTGGCAGCATCGTTCGCAAGGACTCGGATTTGTGGCCAACGCTCTCACGGCTTGATTGGTGTGATTGGTTGGCAAATGAAATCAAGCAATCAAGCGCCAGTCAAAGAAGCTCGGAGTTTGGCTTTGAAAAAAAAATAGTTTCAAATTGCCGATAGAAATGATTAGACATTAGATAGATGTTTCTGAAGCGCTAAAAATGTATTGCTGCCATTGCAAATTGAGGTAAACAATAAACCACACACACCAGCGATGAACCATTTGAATATGGAAGGCCACCACGAGCAACTAGGAAAGACACAACTCCTGTTTGGTTTGAGCTCAATGGCAGAATCTACTTTACGGCACAGTACATGGAATGAATTTTAAGTTGGTCCCTTTTGGGCACACTACAATTCATGCCATCCCAAACACAAAACCACTTCCTCGCTCGCTTTAAAAAAAAAATAATGCAAAGTTTCCCTCGGGCGTGCTCGCGAAGGTGTACTAATTTCAAATTCTCGCAATGTCACAGCGTTCCCCAACATTGCCGAGCCCGATCACGATCGAAAAAGTGAGCCATCCATCATTGTGTAATGAATTCATTTTCCCATTTGAAAAATTATGAGACACACTTCCGAACCGATGAATGGAGGGTCTCCCCCGTTGCGAGTTTCAATTTTGTGCACATTTTCATCCTCGCGCACGTTTTGGCATTCCATTTCCGGGGCCTAAGAACGGGAGACGCCTTCGATGATCACTCGAGAGCGATGGAAAGGTGGACCAAAACACGACGAGAGAGAGAGAGACGGAATCCAAGGGGGGGGGGGGGGGGAGGTCTGCAGGATTGATGAGGTGGAAAGTTGGCACATTATTATGCTGCCCGCGGGGACCGGCGCTCGCGCACAGTTTGCTGGTCATTATTTCTTCCGGCTCATCGGCCACGTCCGAAAGCTGATTGGGATGGATGTGTTTTGGGCTTTGTTGCTTGGTCTCGTTTGCTCTAGAAAGGGAGTTTTCTGTTGGTTGGTTTCTGATGACTACAGAACCTGAAGCGCTGGAGAATGTTTCATCCTAAATAATCCTACTATTACCGCGGTTTTAACATCAGTATAAATAAACTCTTCTTTCGCTACGATGATAGCATTTTAAACTTTGTATTTTATCTCCATAAAATGTGGATTTTATAACATGATTCAAAAGGTAACACATCTTATGTCGAAAGGCGAGGGAAACGTACTGATCGACAGCATCCAACCGTGCTAGTAAGCACTCCCTAGCACCAGACACAGGTCAAGCACTGCTACATTCAATTAATTTTGCTCAACGATGTGTTAAATAATGTATTTCCAGGCAGAAAATAAAACCCCTTCCCTGTGGTGGTGCAGGAAGCCGTACTCATCTGCCCTTACGAAGCGCGCCACGGCATATGCTCGGTCTGGTGGGAAAGCAGCACTCATCGAAAGATGGAAAACGCACAAAGCACATACGATTGGCATGTGGCTGCCGCGTTACAAGCATCGCAGCACAGTAACAAAACACGTACACAGAAAGAAGGCCATCAACAGTATCGGTTCGTGCAGAGTGAAACATCTAACAGAGAAGGTACTATGGCAACATCTACCATAACACACACACACACACACACTGTGCTGTCTTTAATTGCATCATATTTTATTGTTGTGCTCTGCGGCCCCTGCACACAACAGCTTGACGATGAAACGTGCAGCAACGTGTAGCGCTGGAGGATGGTGGTTTTTATTGCCACTCGTGAGAAAGATTGCTTCAATTTACTTGTACTAACGCTATCCTAATCGGTGCCGTTGGAAAAGCACAAACCACAGCACTGTAACACACAGCACGAGGCAGTTGGAAGTTGTTACCCTGGATTAGTTTTCTCACCCCTCCTGTTGCTGGTAGTTTTCCACCCATTGACTGCAGCCAACGTTCACTGGTACCAACTGTCTGGATGGATTTTAGTTTGATGTTTTGAATAATTATTTATCAATTATTCAACATACTTTGTGTGTGTGTGTGTGTGTGTGTCGGGTAGCACATGAACGAGATCATCTCAATGTTCTCTACCGTTGTAATGGGGGATCGTAAAATATAATCCTGAAATACTGGCACTAATTACGGTGCCAAAACAGAGAGGGGTAGAAGATGTGTTTGAGCTCCTTTGTGAGGTAGTAATCCAGATTTTAAAATCCTCAGTGTTTGATTTGATTTGTGAGGTTTTGCTTTCATCTTTTAATGTTTGGTTTCATGTATGCTGCGTTGTATAACCATGCCACTCTTCATTGGAATGATTAGGAGTCAGTTCAGCGCTGCATCATGGTAGAGGGCTGATGGTGGTAGCATGTTCTAGTAGAATATGCACAAATTATCAAAACTTCCGGCACACGAAAGCAATGCGATACTCTGCAATTAATCTTTTTTTTAATTTGTGGGAGGGTGGGCCAATCAATTTAAGCACCTCTAATGACGTTGTGATGCTGCTCGTATACCTATCCATGCTTTTATTCTTTCAAAATTGTGTCAACTGTCTTTATTATAGATGGAAAAGGTGCAGATGAATTCAACGTTAAAGAACTGAGTTAAATGAGTTAAAGAACCTTCCATGCAATTAAATCCATCATGAGCTAACCTGATAGCGCCCGCGACGAATCTGCGTTCGTTTACATATTTTTTAGGCTGACATAATTTAGGTTGAAAATCGGAGGCCCGTTTTGCGTATGTTTTTGTAAAGAGTGTTGACATCAAGGTGGATTTAAGAGATCAGGTGGCGGAATCTAGAGCATTTTGACAATTCGTCACTTGACTTAAGGTTCCTAGGATTCAAATCGTTGATTAGGTTGTTTAACACGGCATTTTATCTGCATCATTTTTTAATTAAATATCTTTGGAAACATATTTTGGGCTTTACGAGCTCTTTTTTAACATAAATTCATATATTGAACACAGGTATTACAGTAAACAATAATATGTCGTATGCTATTTCGTCAATTTAGTGTATCATTCATTGTGTTATCGACATATTTAAGGATACGTACAACTAAGATTTTTTTATTGTACATATTTTTGTATTTATTACTGGATATATATGAGACATTTGGACGATTTGATTGAAAGTGATACTCTTACTTACTTCATTTTAGATTTCGTAACTACAAAAATCATCAACTCTCTCGCTAATATGACTCATTTTTCCTACAAATTCAATAAACACCAAGAAATATGTGCTATTTGCTATGTTTTGTTTGCGGAAACCAATGGTTAACGGGTTTAGATTGATGTAAGGTCACAGTGTCTCACAGTCACAGTAGTACAGTCATCAACTCGAACGAGTCAATAACATGCCCGTCATGGGTTCAAGCCTATAATGGACCGTCCCCTCGTAGCAAGGATTGACTATCCGGCTGCGTGGTAATGATGAATTAAGTTTCGAAAGCCTGTATAGGCCGGCATGTCCGCGTAGGACATTACGCCAAATAGAAGAAGAAGAAGAAGGTCTCTCACCTATTACCTTTCTCTTATATCCACCTTTGTTATCATGATTTTATCCACCAAGTGTCAAACTTCATATAATACAGCTGACTGATATATGATAAAAGCCTGTTTTATTAGATTGTGCAATAGTATTGTGTAAAACATCAAAACTTTTACTTCAACATTTTGTAATTAGTTTACATCCTAGCATGAATGCTCTTAAGTGTACCATTGCATTCGAATTTATACAGTCTTTCAATATATCTAACTGCTGTTTACGGCACCATCCCTATAGGCAGAGTGCATTTCCTCACCCACCTGAGGCTCAAACACACCCTTGTCGTACGCTCCCACGCGAGTGAAAATAAATCTAATACTGTAAAATGTTGCTCCTGGGTGTGTGTATGTGTGTGTTTTTTCCCCTCACAAATCCCACCGGGCGCGACGCATACGGTGGTGAGCACTACGGTCCCGGAAATACTTCCTTCCGACCCACATTCCAAACCGTCGGGACGCTCGGCAGTAGGGCTAATCATTCCGGACAGCGTCTTACAAGATAATGGTAAGTAATCACTCGGGCCAAAACGGAGACCGATGTGCTGCTGCTGAACCTGAGCAGAAACGTATCCGTGTCACCTTGCGTCCCACCTTGCTCCCTTTGTTCAACCGGGCAACTGAGGGGGTCTGCCTTTCAACGACACGTTGGTGTACGGGGTGCCACATTCCACACATTCATTAGATCCAATTCCTGTTTGTTCGGTACGGGTTTGCACCTTGCCGCCGTTTCAGCCCCACCCGTAACTGCCGTCTTGCAGACGGCGAAGCAGACCATCCTTTTGGTCGAGACACTGCCGTTCCCTACGGTCGATGCTTGTTCCTGCTAAACCGTTAGCAATCACCTTGGTAAGGATTATTTATACAATCAGCCTCACCGCACCGCACGGCCCGAGCGTGGACCTACCGAGCTCGTTCATTTGGTTTCCATTTTCTAAAAGGACAACGAGCTTCCAATCTAACGACGCCCAGTTACCTTCTTCGCCCTGCTCCACCGCTGCTTTCGGTGCGGTTGTGCCATGTTGGTTGGACGGAGCTTGGTGGTCTATTATTGAAATGTCTTAAATATTTCCCGCTCGGTTTCGGTCCTGTTTGTTACATGGTCGTTCGATAGTGTGTGTATGTGTGAGTGTTGCTTACCCTGGAGAGCATAGGAGCAGCGTGATGGAGCGAGCTCACAGCTGGATCGACCGGCCTGGCAAATGGGTCGATTGCTCCATCGGTGTATGGGAAATTATTCCAACCACATTCTTATGTACGGTCCGCACGTTCAAGTGCGTCGACAGCTTCGTCCTCCGCATACAGCTTGCTGACGAGCAGTACGGCAGCATGCCTAGATGCGTGTGCGGACATTTGTGTAACGGGTAAAGTCGTACTATTTTGCCCACTGCTCACTCGATGCTTCGTGTACCCCACTCATCGGTGTGACAGTTCGATGCTCGAATGGTTTGTGTGTTGGTGCTGCCAACGGGAAACGATCCAGCAGCATAATCCGGCTACGGGGCGCATTATTGTGGCAATAAGATTATATGCTAATTCGAAATAATTAAATTTGAATCTTATTTGTTTTCCTTCGGCATCGTACGTGGTGGTACGGTAATGGGCGCAGGGAAACCTCAGCGACCGTAGTAATTATGCGCACCGACAATGGCCACAGGGCGGCTTCGTTTCGGGCACGGCAGCAGTGCTGAGGAGCCACCGAGCTCGTCTACCCTGTGCTGGTGTGTGTGTGTGTGTGTGTGTGAGTGTGTGCGTACGTGTGAGTAAATTTAGTAGCAAAGATTTCGAGTTCGGCAAAACAGCGCCTAGCACACGATGATCACGGTGTGGCGACTCGTACTGCAGGTAAGCGTAGGTGGTGTTTGCTTCCGGGGCTAATTAAAACTCCCTAAAAAGTGGGCCCCAGCAACGATCTATCCGCACGGCTTTGCCCGGTACAGGTGCTAATCCAGCTTGAAATATGTGTCGGCAAAGTAAGGCAAAGCGAAAGCTGAGAAACTCACGTACCGTGTGGGCGAAATTCTGGGTACGCTTGGCCGGTACATGATGACTATCTGGATCTAGAAAGGCGTTCCAGTTTTAATGGAGCGGACAATTTTTACCCAAACTAAACGCCGGCTCCTTACCAGGGGGGAAATAAACAATTTGTTTGTTTGCTTTTTTTCGTATTGTTCGGTTGTATGTGAAAAGTGAAACCTCCTCGAGCATAAATAAAGTCGAAAAATATTTGCTACCTTCAATAATGGGTTTGCAAAAGTGCTCCCATGAACAAAACACCGAACGAGCTATCCCTTGCATGCCCTCCTACTCCGGTTAATAGGCAGCATTTTTGCAAAACATCCTTTTCAAGGACAAGTACCGAACGATCATGGCCTACTAAACGGTTTGCTCCCATGCTTAATATCTCCCACCAGGGCCATTACCGGGTTTGCAGTAATATCTAATTAAAGAGCGACAGCGCCAAAAAGGCCGGCCTTCGGTAAAAATGGCCAGCTAAAGTGAAACAAACTAAAAGTATTCCTCCCGCCCGGCCTAGGAGAGGGTGGAGAGTGAATTCCCTGGCCCAGAAAACCCCGGAAGCTGCCTTACCACTACCATCCTCCATCCGAATAACTACAACAACAACAACAACAACAACAACAA